>JAJJWX010000677.1:0-278262 GCA_023529315.1 Papaver bracteatum
GGCTATTTATATGATTTACACATTGGATAACAACTAATCTTTCCATTAATTTGATCAAAGAATCATCATACGAACCTTCGTAAATTTTATTTCACGATCTTCCTTTACTCGAAACGTTCTTCGTGATTTCTTTATCTTCGCAAATATTCTATACTCGCAAAATGTATTTTATCTCCCCAATTTCGTAAGTTATCATTTGCTGTGATATTCCGCTCCTACATCTTGCCTCTTTTTTCTTGAATATTGCTTGAAGAGCGATCTTTAAGAAAAAATCCGTGGTTGTAGTAATCTTTGATCTTTGTTGATGAAGGAACGAGCGAAAAGAATACTAGTCTTGAAAAGTATATACTTGCCTCTATTCTTTTGCGAAGTCCAGGAATGTTGCGAAGTAAATAAGAAGTATCAACCATTGAAGTATAAGAAGTATGAAGTATCCTTTTGAAGAAGTATAAGAAGTACTTAATCCTCGAAATATATAAGAAGTATGAAGTATCCTTAAGAAGTACTTAATCCTCTAAATGTAAGAAATATTGCCAACCCATCATGCGACCTCTCACTCCATGTTCTTTGCCTCATGCTATGCAGTAATGCAAATAAAAATTTAGATTAGTATTCAACATTTCTTTTATCAAAATTTCTTATTTTTTATTTATATGCTACTTCAAAATCTTTTTTTTGTTTTGATTTCCTTTGTATTATCTATTTCATCTCTCTTGACAAATATTTTTCCATGGAAATGATCCTAATAGATACCCTCATATGAGACGACCGAGGTGCTTTGCCTTTTACGAGTATACGCCATAAAGGTTTGCCAGCTACTACTCTCCATGTCGAATATCATATCATTGGAAATAAAGTAAATTTTTCAAGAGAAATATATAAATTGATTTGTGCGAGATGTTTTTCTCGGTTTCTTTTGTAATTGTGAAATCTTGAGATCTTTGTAATTTCTTTTGTAATTGTGAAATCTTTGTAATTGTGTGATTGGTATCGCGCTTTGTAAATCAAATAAAATCTTTTATTTTTTGTAAGTAAAATGTTTAAGGAAAGAGGTACTTAGCTTTCATGTGAGTCGCAAAACAAGTGTGAGAAGTGAGACTTGAACCCTTGACTCGCTTTTTGATTTTCTCGGGACATACCAACCTGTTCTAACCCTCTCTCTCAAGTGTTTCGCGAAATAATCACCTATTTTTTCTTGCGAAGTACTCTTGCGAAATTATCAAAGACCATGCGAAGTAAACATTTTCACGAAGTAAACAAATATATGCGAAGTATTCATCTTTGCGAATATTCGCAAAATGAACATTTCGAAGGAAACATTTACGATATAATGTTTTTGAAGTGTTGGTGCTGCGAACGTTTGTAAGGTAAACATTTGCGAGGCAAAAATTTTGTGCGACGAATGGTGAGATTTGAACCCGCGTCTTCACGTTTGTTGATTACACCCATGACCATCTATTTTATCGTTAAGTTGTGATAGAAAGTCCTCAATCAGCGAACTTACTATTATCTTCTTCTTAGAAATTGTACTTCATTCGTGAAAAAATATTAAAAATGTTGCGAGTAGAGAGACTTGAACACACGATGCTGAGTTCCCTAGCTTTGCTCATGACCATCTGTGCTGACGTGTTTCATTGAGGTTGTGAGATTCATTGTTATTCTCTTTTAATCGCTTTCCGTGTATATCAAAATGAGGTTGTGAGATTCATTCAAGTTATTCTCTTTTAATCGCTCTGTGTATATCAAAAATCTGCGAAAAATGATTCGTGTGTGGGGAGATTCGAACATGCGATGTTAAACCTCTCTTCTTCGTAGCTAACCACTTGGGCTAACTTCTTTTTGCGAAATAACGAAGTAATATTGCGAACTAATTCTTTGCTCTCTGTAAAGAAGAAGAAAATGATGCACGCAGACAAATTCGAACTCCGCGACCTCTCTATATTCTTTAACTCAAACCAACTTCACGAATTCTGTTTGTGACAGAATTCACAATTTCGCATCTTATCTTCATCTCCCGAACATGTAAATCTTCAACCTAAACTTCTATTTTCCCCTTGAATTTCACCACAACAACTAATTTTTTCTCTTATTCTTTTCATATCTTTGAGTTTTTGATGATGTTTACTCCCTAAAGTGTATCTTCTTCCATGAAACTTCCATTTTTGAACCTAAAATTTGTAGATCTAGAAAATATGAGCAATAATTAATCTTCATGAAAAATTTCTTAAACCAACAAGTTACAGGGAAGGATAAATCCATTACTCTCTCCCCTGCTTCTAGTATCCAATTATGTAGTTGCGGATTATCTCACAACTACACCCTCATAATAATCCATTAAAATGATTCCTAAATCTAATTAATTTGCTATGAAACTAAGAATTAAAGTGCTAAAATTATGAAAGTGACACAAAGATTTTTACGTGGTTCGATCAATGTGATCTACATCCACGGTTCTTGACTAGTGATTATATGTAATTACATGATTGTACAATTGAAACACCATTAATGAATATTTGAGCTCTAGTTTTTTGGGGAAGAAGATGATAAAGAAAATAAATCTCTCCTAACATTTTTCTCTCTCCTAAAATTATCCTCTCTCAAAATGTGTCTCTCCTCTTTTCTCATGCCTAAATGGCTATTTATATGATTTACACATTGGATAACAACTAATCTTTCCTTAATTTCGGATCAAAGAATCATCATACGAACCTCGCAAATTTACTTCACGAACTTCCTTTACTCGTAAAACGTTCTTCGTGATTTCTTTATCTTCGCAAAATATTCTATACTCGCAAGAAATGTATTTTTCTCCACAATTTCGTAAGTTATCATTTGATGTGATATTCCGCTCCTTACATCTTGCTCTTTTTATTCAATATTGCTTTGAAGAGCGATCTTTAAGAAAAATCCGTTGTTGTAGTAATCTTTGATCCTTTTGATGAAGGAACTTTTGAAAGAAGACTTAGACATATAACTACAAAGAATACTAGTCAACGGTCCTTTTGACCCAGGAAAACCAATGACCTTGTATTAGTAAATAAACTCAAGAGGCATCTATTTTTATGGGAAATGGTATTCAACTTTTTTGAATTTTTTCCATAATATGGTATCCAAAGTGCTGTTTTACCAATTTTTGTGGTAATTTTGCCTAATTTTTAGCACTTATGGCACTCTGGAGTTCCTCAAAATCACTCAAGATGAGCACACTTTTATAGGAAAAGGGCCAACGGTCGACACATATAACTACGTCACATGGTCCTCAATTTTTTAGAAATATTTCATCGTTTAAGAGGGAGAAACGAACGTTTTCTGTTTTCCGAGCGCTTTTATGGGTACTTTCCACAAACTAGGAAAAATGTCCCGTTTGAAACCAATGACCTGGGGTTAGTAAATAAACTCAGGGGGCATCTATTTTTATGGGAAATGGTATTCAACTTTTTTGAATTTTTCCATAATATGGTATCCAAAGTGCCGTTTTACCAATTTTTGTGGTAATTTTGCCTAATTTTTAGCACTTATGGTACTCTGGAGTTCCGAAAAACCACTCAAGATGAGCACACTTTGATGGTAAAAGGGACAATGATCGAGACATATAACTACGTCACATGGTCCTCAATTTTTTAGAAATATTTTATCGTTTAAGAGGGCAAAACAGACGTTTTCTGTTTTCCGAGCGCTTTTATGGGTACTTTCCACAAGCTAGGAAAATGTCCCATTTGAAACCAATGACCTAGTATTAGTAAATAAACTCAGGGGTTATCTATTTTGATGGGAAATGGTATTCAACGTTTTTTAATTTTTTCCATAATATGGTATCCAAAGGGCCGTTTTACCGATTTTTGTGGTAATTTTGGCTAATTTTTAGCACTTATGGCACTCTGGAGTTCCTCAAAATCGCTCAAGATGAGCACACTTTGATGGGAAAAGGGACAATGATCGAGACATATAACTACGTCACATGGTCCTCAATTTTTTAGAAATATTTCATCGTTTAAGAGGGCAAAACTGAAGTTTTCTGTTTTCCGAGCGCTTTTATGGGTGCTTCCCACAATCTAGGAAAACGTCCCGTTTGAAACCAATGACCTGGTATTAGTAAATAAACTCAAGAGGCATCTATTTTTATGGGAAATGGTATTCAGATTTTTTGAATTTTTTCCATAATATGGTATCCAAAGTGCCGTTTTACCAATTTTTGTGGTAATTTTGCCTAATTTTTTAGCACTTATGGCACTCTGGAGTTCCTCAAAATCACTCAAGATGAGCACACTTTGATAGGAAAAGGGCCAACGGTCGAGACATATAACTACGTCACATGGTCCTCAATTTTTTAGAAATATTTCATCGTTTAAGAGGGAAAACAGACGTTTTCTATTTTCCGTGCGCTTTTGGAGCGCTTGTATGGGTACTTTCCACAAGCTAGGAAAATGTACCTTATTGAAACCAATGACCTGGGGTTAGTAAATACACTCAGGAAGCATCTATTTTGATAGGAAATGGTGTTCAAATTTTTGAATTTTTTTCCATAATATGGTATCCAAAGAGCCGTTTTACCGATTTGTGTGGTAATTTTGCCTAATTTTTAGCACTTATGGTACTCTGGAGTTCCGACAAACCACTCAAGATGAGCGCATATTCTATAGGAAAAGGGCCAACGGTCAAGACATGTCACTTTGTCACATGGTCCTCAGTTTTTAGCAATATTTCATCATTTAATAGGTCAAAAAGGACGTTTTTTGTTTTTCCGAGCGCTTTTGGAGCGCTTTTAAGGGTGCTTCCCCGAGGCTTGGAAAATGTCCCATTTGAAACCAATGACCTGGGATTAGTAAATACACTCAGGAGGAATCTATTTTTATGGGAAATATTTCATCGTTTAAGAGGTCAAAAAGGACGTTTTCTGTTTTTCCAAGCGCTTTTGGAGCGCTTTTCATGGTGCTTCCCCGAGGCTAGGAAAATGTCCCGTTTGAAACCAATGACCTGGGATTAGTAAATACACTCAGGATGTATCTATTTAGATGGGAAATGGTATTCAACTTTTAGGAATTTTTTCCATAATATGGTATCCAAAGAGTCGTTTACCTATTTATGTGGTAATTTTGCCTAATTTTTTGCACTTATGGTACTCACGGAGTTCCGTAAAATCATTCAATATGAGCGTATTTTGATGGGAAAATGGCCAACGGTCAATAAATTTAACTTTGTCGGTCCTCAGGTTTTTAGCAATATTTCATCGTTTAAGAGGTCAAAAAGGACGTTTTCTGTTTTTCCGAGCGTTTTTGGAGTGCTTTTAAGGGTGATTCCCCGAGGCAAGGAAAATGTCCCATTTGAATCCAATGACCTGGTATTAGTGAATACACTCAGGAGGCATCTATTTTAATGGGAAATGATGTTCAACGTTTTTTAATTTTTTCCATAATATGGTATCCAAAGTGCCGTTTTACCAATTTTTGGGGTAATTTTGCCTAATTTTTAGCACTTATGGTACTACGGAGTTCCGTAAAATCTCTCAAGATGAGCGCATTTTGATAGGAAAAGATGGTCAAGACAATGGTAATTCCAATCAAAATATTACCTGCAGTTTGAGGTAAATAAAAATAGCATTACAATTCTAGCTGAATCCTATTATTTCAGTTTCAACTGCGAGATCTAGTTTTGATCTTTCCTTAAACAAAAATTCTTGATTTGAAGATATTAAACTGTGAATTTATTCTGGTGCCCATTGGTAAACAGTGATATACGTCATAACACACTCGGTACTACGCATCTAAGTCTGGCTTAGCATCTTATTTGGCATCTTCACAAGCATAGGATAGCTAAGGGCAAATGACTTACTTGTCGTCTAAAGCCAGCTCATAACTTTCTCTTAGTTTGTGTTACAACCATGTAGTGATTGGCGAGGATAAACTGCTCATTAAAGTTCTAACCATATTTAAAGTACGTGTTATTTTGGAGTATGGGCTTAACTTATCTGAAAGACCTGATATTTTCACTTTTTTTTTAAGAGGTGGGAATCAAAACTAATGTTGACTTCCTTTTTTGTCTGGGTTAGGTTGATACTGATGTTGTGGAGGAAGAGGAGAATCAAGTTTGAGATTCCAAGGGTGTTCCCTGTTTATTTTGAACAGTCAAATTGAAGTTGATTAATCTAAACATCGAACTTGCGAGTTTGAGGTATACAGAAATATAATACAACGTTAAATACAATTATTTCAGTTTCATTTATACTTCAAATGTTGATAACATCTTTTTTTTTCTTGCATAACCAGATCTGGCCTCTGGGCATACCAAAAATAAAGAATCTTAACATGAGGTGGTTCAATACATGCTAGGATTTGTTTTGTCATTGAGGACATATATGAGAAATGCGACGCTCAGCTCGGAGGTTCTATTAAGGAACTTTGCGGGTGTTCTGCTGATGGTGCTTCTTCATGATTTTCTTGAGTTCCCAGCTTCTGAAGAGTGAAGAGTGATATTGACGACCATCATTCTTGACAGAATTGAAGCAGAGAGTGCATGTATAGTATCGTTGATGTTCCATGTGTTGGCATGCAAGCTATCTAGCAAATACAGGCCAAGACATCACCTTCACGAGATGTGCACCTGAGATTAAAAAGTTGTTCGAATCTGTCTGTAGAGATCTTGTCGGCGGCCAAAAACTCGAAATGAAAGTTTGGTATCTGACGGCGCGAACAGATTCTTCTTCCATCTTTAATCTGCATTAAGTTATTGGTGAATCATTTTATGTGACTTGTATATCTTACCCTTGTTAATTGCATCTTTAATTACTGCATTCTGACAATTTTTGATTCATGTATGAAAGCTGAAACAATATTGGACAATTGCATCTTTAATTACAAGCTCTTATAACCAAATTTCTGAATCATTTTATAACAAGCTCTTATAACCAAATTTTATATTACAAAAGTTGTATTCTTACATGTAACTTTTTTTTCTGGTACCTGTGAGTCCAAAACCAACATATATAGTTATGAGTTTTCATTGGAGATCAAGGTTAAAGCCGTTCATATCTTCTGTCTGCATATTCATTCATCAAACAAAAATCAACACAGATAGCTTGCCATTGCTTCTTTCAGTAAGAGTACTCAATTTCATCTCCTTTTTATTCATCTTCATTCATTTTGTTGCTTTATCATTGATCAGCACCACTCAGTAATTCCTCACATTGCTGCCATGAAGTGGATACAACATACAAGTGCTTTCTTGGGCCTAACAAACATATTTGATTAAATAAATACGATGTAAATGAGGTGTAACTAAAAGTTATATATGAAGTTTTTAGATATATATATATATATATATATATATCAGGGTTTCACACTCTAGTGTGCACTTCTTATAGGAAGTAGGGTTTCTACGCCGCCTACTGTACTTCTCATTTTCTTCTTGCTCCTATATCTGAACTCAATCCGCTGAAAAAAGAAACTCAAAGATCTGTTTAATCAATCAGTGGGAAACAACAAATGGCTTCCATTCCAATTTCCATTTAAGAGTAGTGGATTTGTATGAGAATCTGGTGGATGGAGAAGAAAAACAACAACATAGCATAACGATATCTCCTCTCACAGAGAAAATATATCTTCAGTCAACCTATCTACCTTAGAATATTCCATCAAATTTCATGGTTATTGAAGAATCATAGTTTTCGAATAGGAAACATGGGATGGTATTGAAGATGATGATCCTGCCCTCATGTTTACGATGATCTATTAAAAAAATCTGAAAAATCCCATATGATTTTTCTGAGGGTAAATGTTCACAGAACTACTGCAATAACCTCTGCCAACATTACTCTTACCATCAGCTTCATTTCTACAAACTTTTGTACAATTCAATGGTTGAGCTTGATTTGAACAATTTTGTTCATCAAAATTTTGAAGCAGAAGCAAATAAGTGATGAAATCACAAGGATTGGTTGAAGTAAAAATGTCAAATAGAAATTGGTTAACCTAAACACCAAATAGAAGTTTGAGTTTGAGGCAGGGGCGGAGCCAGAAATCTAACTAAGGGGTAGCAAAAAAATTCTTGGGGGTGCAACTAAGGGGAGCAAAAAAATTCTAGGGGGTGCAACAATGATAAAATAGGCTTAAAACCCCAATAAATTAAAAAAATTGGGCTAAATTAGGCTTTGGAGCTAGTTTGGAAGGGTGTGCAATTGCACACCCTTGCTATACACTAGCTCCGCCCCTGGTTTGAGGTATATAGAAGTAGCACTAATGCAACACTACATCCAATTATTTCACTGCAAGTGTTGATTAACATCTCATTTTTTTTATTTTTGTTTTGTTTTGTTTTGTTTTGTTTACAATATTGTGTTTTTGTAATGGATAGGCCACACCAACATATTTGAATTGCAAGATTAGGTTCTGCCGTCGATGAACTGCTGATTAAAGTCTTACCATATTTCTGGTATCTAGTCTTAGAGTGTCCGCTTAACTACTGATGCTGAATTTCCTTTTTGTTTTGCCTTTGGATTTATATATACTTGTTAATCCAACTTTGTCGCATCTGGTGGGTTAGGATAATGCGCCTCATGTTGTGGAGGAAGATGGAGAAACCCTGTCATCTCCAAATTTTTACTTTTAAGTAATAGGAGAATCAAGTTTGAGTTTCCGAGAGTGTTTTCTCTTTATTTCAACAGTCAAATTGAAGTTGATTAATCTAAACACCGTACCTGTAGTTTGAAGTGTATAGAAAATGCAATACAACTCTAAACACAATTACTTCAATTTCATTTATACTACACAAGTGTTATTAACATCTTTTGTTTACATGCATCCAGTTCAATACATGCTAGGATTTGTTTTTGTCATTGAGACCCTAATTGAGAAATGCATTAAACACTCAGTTTGGAGAACCTATTCACTTCCTCTACAAAGGCACTTTGCATGTTCTACTGGTGCTTCTACATGGATTTCCAGAGTTCCTTTGAATTATCATTACAGCTTTTTATTCTCCGTGCATTTACTCGCAACATGAGGCAGCCTGATCGTTTCACCCCCAAAACTTGAAGATTGATTTGTTAGCTGAAATAAGCCAATCACCATGAATTTTCTCGATGTTGAATGCTCTCGTTCTATGTGTTGGCATGTAGGTTATCCAGCAACTACCGACCAAGATATCACCTTCACCCAAGATGGCACATACTGCACCAATGGATGTTCCAAACTCTGATATGGATTCTTGACAAAGAAGCAGGTAACAAGGTTTTTCTTGGAGCGCCTAGTTGTTATAGTATAGACAAAAATAAGAATCCTAGATATAACTTTGGACTTGGTCTTGTGCATCTGAGATTGTAAAGTTGTTTGAATCCATCTTAAGATCTCGTGTGGTCCAAAAACTCCATACGGAGAGTTTGGTATTTGACGATGCCCACTGATTCTTCTTCGATCCTTAATCTGAATTATTTTATGTGAATTTAACATATTTCCATTGTTAATTGCATGTTTAATCACTGTACCCTTACAATTTATGATCCCTGTTTGCGCTTCCTATAAGATAATATTTATGTGCTTAAACATTTTATTCTGTAAGTGAATAGCTTTCTAACTGTGGTGCTCCACCTGGATGGGCAGTGCCAAGTGAGAATGCTTATATTTGTGAAATTCAACCAGCCCACTTTTCGACTAATACAAGGGAGGAGAGCACCAGTGAATTTCCAGTCAGTGATAGATTATAAATAGTGTCCGGGTAAGTTGTGCAACCAGTGCATCAAAATGGAGAGGAAACCCCCAGGTTAACAAGTAGCGATTCATTTCTTATTCAAATTTAAACAAAAATCAACACAACTTTAATCTATTTTCACTTAGCTTTTCATGGGTTCATTTGATAAGAATACTCAATTTCATCTCCTTTCTATTCATCTTCATTCTGTTATTCATTTTCATTGATCTTCATCCCTCAGTTCCCTCTAGAGTCTACTAGCCTCGCATTGCTGCAATGAAGATTGAAGTGGATAGTCTTAAAAGGGCCTAGCGAACATATAAGGGCAAAGCCCAAGATCATAACCTAATACCCCATACAAAATCCGATGTTAGTAGCCATTTTACAATTTCAGTTTTCATTTCTTTCCTTGAAAACCCTAGGAGGAGTGCTTCTCCTTCTTCTTAGCTTAGGTATGGAATCTGATACAAGGTGATTTTAGTCGTCCTCTTCTATCTGAGCTCTAATTTTTCCAGATTTGCTGAAGCAGGAACTTAAGATCATCTTAATTAACCAAATCTGTGGGAAGGAAACAACAAAATCCACAACATAATGGTTTCTTCTTATGGATCTAAAAGTAGTAGTTTTGTATGGGAAATCAGGTGGTGGAAGAACTATTATCAATTCAATTCAATCAATATGCAGCATAATGATTTCTCCTCTCAAAACAATTGCATCACTGATTTCATCACTTCTACTTGCGCTGCCGCCTGCATCAGAATAGCTATTATCACAACTACCCGCGGAACCGCAGCGGACATCAATTCCATTAGCAGCATCATACATGTAAACCCTCTTCCACTTCAATGATCGAGCTTGATTTGAACATTTTTCTTCAATAAATCTTTCAAGCAAACAAGTGATGAAATCAGAACACTAATTGCACTTTGAGCATCAACGATCGGTGGTCTTGGACGGTGCTCTCTGCTCAACAATCAAATAGACATCAAACTGCGAGTTTCAGGTATATAGAAATATCACTACAACTCTATATGCAATTGGTTTTTCAGTTTTTCAATATCTGCAAGTTTTGATTATCTGCTATGAATTTCATTTTATCTATGGGATTCCAAATGCTTAAAAACTATCCGAATTACCAAATTCTTGATGTCGAGACTATTCTTTGTAAGGCTTTTGAAGTTGATTTGGGTTGGCTCTTGTCTATCTCTTGGATTTATTAGCTAAACTGAACTTCGGGAAACTTGATAATTGGTTTTCGTAATGTTAGAATCATGATGTTTGATTATCCTTTTCAAGTAGAATGGAGCTGATTGTTATTCTTTTTACTATTTTAATTATTCTTTTCTATTTGGGTGTAACATCTGATTGGTGTTAGAGGGGCTTTTTCATTTGATTATGTCATTAATATTCGCTTATAGGGAGTAGTCTAGTTGTTAATAACATTCTACCGATACAATATTTACGTGATGATGTTAATAATATTGTTGTGTTGGACATCAACCATTGCGGGGGATGTATAATTCTACCACTACCCCTTCCTCAAAACAATTGTAGGGAAAATTTAAGGACATCAACTATTACAAATAAATGGCATTATCATTTCTCCATCTCAAAACAATTTGATGTATAATTCTACCACTACCGCTTTCGCGCCGCCTCTTACAGTTATCACTATCACCAAAAAAGAGCACCAGCATCACAACCCCATAAGCAACATTTATAGATGTTCAAAGAGGTAAAAAAATCAAAACTAGTGCTTAATTTTGTTTTTTATGTTGCCTTTGGATACGTATATTTTTTACCCTTGTTAATACAATTTTGTTAAGTTTACGATTAGGTTGATGCTCATGCTGTAGTAATTGAAAGGCCCTATCAACACCAAATTTGAAGTAAGAGGAGAATCAAGTTTGGACTTCGAGGTGTTCTACGATTATTTTCAACAAGCTGCTAACGGTGCATACGCACCGCATTAGCTTTAATTATATAATGATTGAAGTTTAAACCGTTTATCTTGATTCATTTTGTCATCTAAATTGTTATCATCTGCTGCAGTGAGATGTTTCTGTCTTTCCATTAATTGATTAATTTTGTCATCCAAATTGTTACCATCCGTCTTTAAGGCCGTGCAAATGGTTTTTTGTTTAAACGTTTTGAAGTCTGAAAAACTCTTTTTATTTTTTGTTGAAAGTTTTCTTCTCGAAATGTATGTATGTGTCTATCTAAGTATCTGGAAATTGATCTCAAAGACTCCAATAGTGAGTGATGGCGAAACTATGACTTTTCATGCATGATTCGAGTTATTATCTATAAACTTGATATAAAGGAGGACGTTTTTCTTCTTTTCGGCTTTAGTGAAATGTGAACCAATGCCTACTAAAGAAAAACACTCAGGGCAGTGTACTTGAGTGACCCAAACAACAATCGAAACGAAATCAGATTTGTGCCAATTGATCCTAACTTCTTTGCATGGATTTATTGAATCTTGGATTACATTACATTTCATCGAAGGGATCATGAAGTGGAAGGCTGCTCCCTTGGTAGTCTTTTAGTGATTTCCTACATAATTAATAGAGAGAGGGAAAGGTGGAGACTTCAATGTTATTAGAGTGGCGTCAGAAAAAAACACTCCTACTGATTCAGATTTGAATATGAGGAGGTTTGATGGCTTCTTACGAAGAAATGAGCTCTGTGATTTGCCGTTGAACGGTGGGTTATTTACTTGGTCAAATATGCAAACTGATCCTATTTTATGCAGGTTGGACAGATTTGTTGTTAGTGGTGAGTGGGAGGACAAATTTCCTTTAATGGCGCAATGTGTTCTTACAAGGACGTGTACGATCACTCGCCTTTGTCTCTAAGAAGTGGCGGTATCATTTTTGGCCCTTTTTCTTTCAAGGTTGAAATTTTCTGGCTTGAACACCCAGCTTTAAAGATTTGATGTATTTCTGGTGGAATAGTATGTGTTTTGAGGTTCTCGAGTTTATTTTCACTAAGAAAGCTGCAAATGTTAAAGGCGATTTTAAAGAGTCGAGTAAAGGGTCTTGAAATTTGGATAACAAGTTGAGAGAACTGGAAGTTCTGATCGATGTTATTGACAGGAAAAGAAGAAGTGGCTAGTCCAATTTCAGAAGTTGAGTACTTAGTAAGGGCTGGTCTTAAGTCGTTCTTATAATGAAGTGTTATTGCTGATTACTTAAGAGGTGGAAATCTAGAGCTAAATCTCAGTGGCTTGTGGACGGAGAAAGGAATTCTAAATTATTTCACAAAATTGCCAATGGTCATAGAAGAAAGAATTCGATTTTTTAAGTTAAAGGTGGAAGAGGAGGAGGTGGTTTGTCAAGATCGAATCAAGAAATAAGTGATCGAGTATTATGAAAAAAGCTGACTCTAGAGATCGGGAGGAGTTAGTGTTCTTGGATGACTTAACTTTCTCAAGCATTTACGAGACGGAGAACAGGTTGGATTGAAAAGAGAAATTTCGAAGAAGAGGTTCTTTCAACTATCATGTCTTTCAAGTTGAATAAGTCGCCAGGTCCCGATGGATTTCCTATTGAATTTTATAGAGCAGCTTGGGAGGTGATTAAGGACGACTTCATGAAGGTTGTGGATGAGTTTAATGCGAAAGGAGCTATTGACTGGCGCTTAAACTGTACTTTTATATCTTTGATTCCAAAGAAAAATGCAGCAGTTGAGTTGAAGGACTTTCGTCCCATTAGTTTGGTAAGCACTATTTACAAAATTTTATCTAAAGTTCTCGCAAATAGATTAAAATTGGTAATGCCAAACCTGATATCCCAATCTCAAGGAGCTTTCTATTTGAAAGACAAATTTTGACGGTATATTGATTGCAAATGAACTTATTGATTCAAGAAAAAGGCAAGAAAGGGAGGAATTGTGTGTAAGTTGGATATGGAAAAAGCGTATGATCATGTTCTATGGGGGGCTGTCGACGGAGTTCTTAGGAAGATGGGCTTTGGATGGAAATGGAGAAGATGGGTGCGTTTTTGCATCTCTACAGCAAGGTTCTCGGTAGTTATTAATGGAGCAGCGAAGGTTTTTTCAAGGCTTCTAGGGGGCTGCGTGGAGACCCCATATCGCCGTTTTTATTCTTCTGGTGGCTGAAGTGTTTAACAAAATTATGACCAATGCTAAGGCAGATGGCTTTCTTAAAGGGTTTTATGTCAAACAAAATGATATGGAAATATCGCATCTTCAATTTGCCGACGATACGATTGGTTTTTTAGATGCGAAGGTGGAAGAGGTGCAGAAACTTATGGAGGTTCTCGAGGGCTTTCAAGCTAAAACGGGTTGAAAGTTAATCTCTCAAAGAGTTACATGGTGGGTATTGAAATTATGCAGGAGCAGTTGCAAGTGTCTGTTGTTTTAACAAGATGTGAGGTTACCGAGTTTCCTATTTCATATCTTGGAATTCCAATTGGGGCGTCCAGGAGGTTAAAATCAATTTGGAATTCAATTTTTGAAAAGATGACTCTAAGACTAGCGCCGTGGAAGAGGAGGTACCTCTCAAGAGCCGGAAGAGTGGTCTTGATCAACAGTACATTAGCATCTATCCCTTTGTATTACTTGTCTCATTTCGATTCCGGCGTCGAGTAGTAAAGAAATTAGAGAGACTTATGCGCAACTTTCTGTGGGGAGATACGATAGATAAGAAAAGACTTCATTGGAGGGGTTGGAAAAAGTTAATATTCACAAGAGTGAAGGCGGGGTGGGCATAAGGAATCAAGATCACCAATGAGGCTTTGTTAACCAAATGGTTGTGGAGATACGGCGAAGAAAAGGCTAGTTTATGGAGGAAGTTGGTTTATGAGAAATTTGGCGGTGTAGAAGAAGCTTGGGTTCCTAAAGACTCGAAGATAACTTATGGGTGCGGGTTTTGGCGAGGCATACTTAACCTTTCTTACATCCTCAAAAATGGGTCAAAGATTTCGATAGGTAGGGGTAATAAAACAAAATTTTGGGAGGATGTTTGGTGTCACGAAAAAACTCTTAAAGAGTTGTTTCGAAGTTGTGGAAAGTGAGCAAGAAGAAGGAAGCTTTGGTTGAAGAGGTAAACAATGGAGATGCGGAAAGCCCGTGTTGGAACATAGATCTGTGTAGAAGGCTTAGAGAAGAGGAAGTTCAAGAGGTGATGGAGTTCTCTAGAATTTTAGACAATCAAGGGATTCTTGCTGAAAGTGATAGGCGCAAATGGACTGAGCACCCAAAGTACGTTCTCGGTTAGTTCTTGTTACACTTGGCTTATGCATGACCAGGGGAGAACCGCTCCAACTAAGTTTCCAGCTGACTACATTTGGAATAACACAATTCCGCCAAAAATCAGTTTTCTGGTTTGGGCAGCAGCTCATAGAGTGGTGCCAACTCTTTCCATGTTAGCGAGAAGAGGGATGACGGTAGTGAATATGTGTAGTTTTTGCAGCCCAACAATGAGGAGTCTGTGGAACACCTCTTTCTCCATTGTCCTTTCATTTGGGAGATTTGGGAGCACTTTCTTCATGAGTTAGGTCTTACTTGGTCACACCCCACGTCCGTTATCGAGTTCTTATGGAAGTGGAAATTGAAGGTTTCTACCAAACCGCTTGTCTTCTTGAGATATTGTTTGCCGTTTGCGATTTGGTGGGTGGTTTGGTTGGAAAGGAATGATCTTGTGATTGCTAAGAAACAAATTAGGAAGCCTTTAAGCTCGCTTATTGTAGACATCAAAGTGTTGCTTCTTAGTTGGTCAATTCATATCGATTCCTTTAAGCATATTATGTTGGATGATTTTGTTTTTGATTGGGCAAGGTTGTTTAGGGAGTAGGTTGTTGTAAGCTCTTTAATCACTTTGCTCAGCTCTTCTTGTTTTCTCTGGGGGTGCTATCTTGGCACCCTTTCTTATTTATTTGAAATTTGCCTTTTTCAAAAAAAAATAGAGAGAGGGAAAGTTAGAAAGAACGCCAACCATCTTTAAATTACTCTTACTATTACTCATGTATATATGGATCATATAACAACATCTTGCATGGTTTAAACCTGAAACGGGTGATTGATGATATCAGCTCTCTTCATAGATATGCATACTTCATTAAACAATCCAAAAAACAAAATGTGAATCAAATCGATGTATTGTATCTAATATACACAATGGTTTATGTTTTTATGCAATCCATAAACCATTTGATGCAAGTAAAGAAACCCAAGTGACGTTTCTAAGAGGAGTGTGACATACATGAATAGGTACTCGGAATTTCTCCTGAGCATCTTCTTTGTTGCGACACCTACCATGGCCATAACAATGTTGGAACTACTAAGTTTCTGTAGGTTCTGTTATATAAGAAACTCCTTAGATGTTAGAGGTGAGATTTAGTTTAATTACCATTTCAATATATTAACTTCCGTTGTTAGCCTGCATGCTTATAATTATCGTGCTACATTCAGAAGTTATGAGAGAAAAAACCTTTACTCAGCATTGTGCCCTGTTAAGGAAATCTGACGTAGCTAAGCTGTGCCCAACAACTGCAACAGCTGCTCCACGGTAGTAAAGCGGGGAGAATGAAGCATACCTTGTATAAGTGATGGCAAACATGAAATGAAAATGTAAATACCGGTGGAAAACTTATCTCTACCGTGAAAGAAAGAGTATTCGTAAATTGGAAGGATCTAAACAACAATCTTAGCCAACTGACACTACATAAAGGAAAGGATCTCAAAAGAATAATGTTCGCAACCACCCTTCCAAGGAAATGAAAATGGCATGAACTCATAAACATCTATGGAAGAAATGAAGCTCCTAAGTTACCTGATACACATTTTAAAGCCTATCTGAATTATAGTGTAAATCGATTACGTTAGCAAATAGTCATATTATTCCCGTGAGAAACAAAACTTATCAGCGACAAACAATACAAAAATGCACTCAGTAGTAATTTCATCTTAACTTTCAGATGTGCGCACCATATTGTTCGAGTATTATGCTTATATTAAGGTATGTATATATTAACCTTAATGCTTGTGTCAACGGTCAACACAATGTTTCCACTAAATCATCTATCTTCAAGCTTCCTTGATGAACAACTTGAAAAAAATGTGCCATAAGATTAGAAATTATTTCTTATATTACTGATTTATTTAATTTTTTTGGCCTATTGCTTACTGTTGCTCTCAATTTGAGTAAAATAACCTGAGTAGTCATAGTAAAAAGCATAAGCATGGCATATGAATAGATGACATCAAAAGAAATCAATACCATATAGAAACCCATTTTTCTAACCGAACCAATTGGCGTTATTATTCTCCCTTCTCTGGTAACCAAAACCAAACAACATTTCACTAATTAGGAGGGACCATGCTACTTAGCGAAGCATAATTAAGTTTCGAGGAAAGAAGAAGAGAATCGAAAATAAGATTCTTACTTGTGCAATAGTATGCCGGAACGTGAATGGATTAATACTCGGAAGATTGGAGAATAACCATATCCTCTTAACTTTATCAAGAAGTTGCAAACTTGTTGATCCCTACTACTCGAAGCCCAACTCCCGTTGTCATTAGACATTAAAGATCTGCTTGATAATTTTTAGATCATCTATCGCGAATAAATATTGTTCGTAACTCTTCAAAAATCTTGTGAGCAAAATTTCTTTTTCTAGTGACTCTGAAGAGAGTCATGTCTTTAGAAAGAAAATTGACATCCCAGTTTTAGAGGAAAATATCAAATTTAAGAACAATTGATTGATGATGATTCTTCACTTATCCACTTTAAATACATCTCATTGTTTATATTTCAGTTTGATGTTTTTTCACTACAGCACTTCACGACTTGAAAATTGTTGCAGGCTTTCCTGATTTTTTGAAAAAATACTTCATGATCTTTATTTTTTCGCATGGAGAAAAAGCTAGGGTTATGCGTTTCATAGGTTTCCTAAACACGCATAGGTTTTCTATTGAGTTTTGGTATCCTTTCATAGATATGCTTATTAACCACAATGTCCTTTAAAAGGAAACTTGTCTTTTGTTCTGAAAAGACATGGTTATCCAATAACCACAGTTCTTACCGAAGAGTCACTTCTAAAAGGTGATGTTTTGAAATGACATGTAAGCTTTCCTGTTGTTAAGTAATTCCTTTTAAGATGTTGATGACATGGATATGACTTGTCAAGAAGTGATTACATGGCTTCACCATATATCTAAATGATTGTGGTGTCGACATGTGGCGATTTTGGGTCTCTTATTATAAAGAAAAGATATTCAAATAGAAATTCCCCCGATTAATCTAAACACCAAATTACCTACAGTTTGAGGTATATGGAAATAACATTACAACTCTAAATACAATTATTTCAGTTTCAGAATTATACTACAAGTGTTGATTAACATCTTTTGTGTGCTTACAATATTGTGTTTTTGTCATTGATAGGCCATGCCAACAGATTTGAATTGCAAGATCCAGTTCTTGACTGTTTGCACTCGAGCATCCAGTGCCCGTTGTCTTAGAGTATTAGCTTAACTGATACAAGGGTTAAAGTTCGCCGAGAAGAGAGGTAGGAATAAAAACCAGTAAACTAATGCAGTATTAGGTTCATGCTCATGCTGTGGAAGATGATGGACATTTAGAGGGGAATTAAGTTTGACTTTGAGGGTTTGATCTGTTTAATGTCCTAAGCCAAATACAAGTTGGTTAACTTTATTAAAACACCAAACTGCTGTTTAAGGTATGTAGAAATATCAGAACAACTCTAAATTCTATATATTTTTAGTTTCAATAATGAGATTTGATTTCTGGGTTTTTGTTAAACAAAATTTCTCAGTAGATTCCGTACTATGAATTGTTTTAGTACATGCTAGGATTTGCTTTATCAAATGTTTGGGTATTGTGGCATTTGAAGTGCATTGATATTCAGTGAAAGACGTCTAGTCTGTTATTTAGCATCTTATTTGGCTTCTCCACAGGCACGGAGGACAGATGAGGGAAAATGTACTTATCTATCATCTAAAGCTGGGTCGTAACTGTCTCAGCGTTTCTCAAATGGTATTTCAACCTCCTAGTGGTTGGCGAGGATGAACTGTTGATTGTAGTCTAACTATATTTCTGGTATGTAACTATTTGATCTAGCTATCTCTCAAATTAAAACAGTGAATTAAGCTTTAATTATGTATCAGATGTGCTAGCCGCTTAAACTTGTCGTGAGGAACATATCAGAGACTCACTTCAATAATGTAATTTATTTTCAAGCTTTCTATTACCTTGGTGCTTGTTTCATAACGAGATATGTCCTGTATGGTGAGTCGTATGAACTTCATTTTACATTGTTGTCAAATTTCTGATTACCTCATTTTTGTTTTATTGGTGGTGAGGTTAAGTTAAGATATTTGCTATGAGCATATCCAGTTCTGGGCTTACCAGAAACATAAGAATCTTGGTAGATTCTAAAATGTGAGGTCGTTTAGTACATGCTAGGATTTTAATATGTGAGGCCGCTACCTGTTTCTAAATGCAGTTCCCAATCAGTTTAAGTATCCCAACAACCACATGCTTTATTTCTCTTTTGTCCTCAACCTATCTGAGGAAGCCATCCGGGAAGCAGATAACGACGGCATGTTGGAACGCTTGATTGTGAACCGTCCTCATCCTTGGGGTTTGCTTGTCACTTTTATTGAGATGATTAGGAATCTTAGATATAACTTTTGGACTTGTTCTTTCACGAGATTTGAACCGGAGATTGAAAGCTGTTTGAATCATCTCGGATCTTGTGGTGGGCCCAAAACTCCGGGTGAGAGTTTTGGTATCTCGGCGGTGAAGAGGAGCTTTGTTCTTGTTAATTGCAGTTTTGTTTATTGTACTCCTTTAAATTTCGATTCTTATTTTAAAGCTTAAACAACATCGAATGGTCTGGTATAAAATGATTTTCCCACATCTTGTTTGCACTTATAATAATTGTTCGCTTAAACAATTTATTTTGTCATATAAAAGATTTTAGAAGGAACTGTGAGACAGACTACTTATATTTTGTGAAATTCAACCGGTCATTTTTCGTCTAAAAAACGAGATGCTTTCACTTTTTTATTTTAGCCTAAAAATGTAGGCTAAGTTGAAAATTTAAAATATCTCTTTTCAGAAAACGGCGGTAGTATAATCCGTATGAGGATTGGTTTGTACTTTTCCAACTATATCTTCATTGCGATTCGAATATCGGTATATATGGCGCCATGGGGTTTAGTTTAAACTCTTTTAGGCCAAAATACTGAGCCCGGCTTACGTTTACAGAAATCATCAACAGGATAAATTCATTTTGAAATAACTTTATTAGAGAAGTAGTAGCAGTAACAGGTACATGATCAGCAGTAGTACTAGTGGTGCATTATTTCATTACACGTCTTAAACATACCTTTATATTCTGAAAAGTAATAATTAAAGCAATCCTCGCCTACCGTCTTTACCGCTTCGCAGCAATATTCCCCAACTGAATGGTCCCCCAAATGCCAAGCAGCGAAAGCATAGCCACAAGCAAGAGCCACGTGTGACACAGTCAACATTGAACCAAAGCATAGGAATGCGTCAAATTGGGTTGAAATGGATCCATCGCCGTTGACATCACCAGAGACTACGACCGCCTGATCATCAGTAGTAGCTGTGGTTGCGGAGATATTGGTTGACATTAACATGATCACTAGGACTGCGAATGTCATAGTAATTAACATTGGATTAGAGAAACCCATTTTTGTTTTCCTACTTGAAAGAAGTACGTACGGATATTATATATCCAAGTCTATAAGGAAAGAAATTAAGAGGTAGATTATAAGATGGAGGGTTTGGAACTTGGATATATATGGAGGAAGAAACAGTGTGGTTTTTATAGACATACGGAGACGTAACTTACATGCATTTTCTTAAATACGATAGTTGAAGTTTCAATTTAATTTACTTTACGGACGTTTTGTTGCATGCAAATATATATATTCCAAAAAAACTGACATTTTATATATGCTTTAAAGAAAAAAAAAATTATATGGAGTTTCATTGCATGTCTGGCAGTGCTTTGTTTAACAGTTCTGCTATGAACATTTTTACCTGGATCCTAAAAAGGATCATCTGTCCTGTGAGGTGTGGTATTTTTGGAAAAGCAGATAGATTTTAAGCCTTCCTAGTTTGAGGCCAAGGGTATTTTTTTTGAGGTATGTTATTAAAAGACAAAAATGATCATTAAGAAGTAACCTCTAGAACCCCTTTATCTACCTATTTATATCAATGGCTAATATGCTCTTATTCATTAGTGAAGATTAATTATGTATTAGTTAAATTAATTAGTGCTTGAGTTTGATTATAGTGTTAGGATTAAAGTAGAAATTCATTTCCTCTTCTATGGTTTGGAGAAGAAGAAGAAGTGAGGAAAAAAAAAACTAGGGTTTGTGATTTTGTTAGCAAAAGATAAACTTTACAGCGACGATGAACACTCTAATAGTGATGAAAAAGTAGGTGCATCAGATAATCTTGATTTCGATCCTACCGATTTGAATTATTTTTTGAATGAAGAAGAGCATTTCAACCAAATCATGCTAAATAATATTATGGAAGCACAAGAACAATATTACAAGGAATAAGAAGGTGATAATGGTTCCAATGGGCAGGTATGGGTTCTAACAGTCTACAAACATGTATTTGCATGTTACAATCACCCAAAAAGGGAATTTTTTAACCTAGAATCAGTTTATTCGATAGCACCATATAAATCGATTTTGGGTAAAATCCCCAAATTAGGAACAACAATTAGTCGTTGTTCATCACCATACAAACCTATTGTAGTACACTTTTGGCGCGATAGGAAGGTGAAAAAAATCGATTTTTGTTGGTAATGTACATATGTTGAGTCCTTCAGTTGGGCTATTTACGTATATATGTAATTACAGGAAAATGAGAATATAAATCGGATTATAGTGTGAACTTTTTGGGGTATTTTCTATGAACCCATATCTATTTTTCTACTGGAAAGACGTACGGCTATTTCGATCCCTATGCATCTTTATTTACCATACTCTGCCAAATTTCGATCCTTATTTGAAAGCTGAAACAAGATTCAATCATTTCACAATGCTTTCATTGTGATTTCGCTATCGATTGTTGTATTGAAGCATTTGCTATCGATATAATCTCTTTTAGGTCCCTTTTTATGGTTTAAGTCCCAATACAGATCCCGGTTTTACGTTTACGAGGGGAATGAATGTCATACATATATCAATAGATCTCAAATGAAATCGATAGACAAAACCAAATTTTTTTTGAATGAACTTTAGAGAAATAGGAAGTACATGATTAGTAATAATGGTGCATATGTTTACATTACTGCTTCATTACACGTCTTAAAGATACCTTTGTATTTGGAGAAGTAATAATCAAAGCAATCCTCACCCATTTTTTTTATTGAATCGCAACAAATTTTTGCAAATAACCGGTCCCCCAACTGCCAAGAGGCGAAACTAGTAGCACTGGATACCAGCTACTAGCGGAACTTCCACAATCCACCCGGCGCAGCTCAAGAAATTTGGGTTGAAATGGATTCATCGCCGTTGACACCACTATCACTAGGGGTGACGACCACATGATTATCGTAGGCTGTGGTTGTGGGGATAGTCTTCGGCATCAACATGATCATTAGTCTGCGTATGTCATAGAAATCAACATTTGTGTAGAGAAACCCATTTTTGTTCTTCTATTTGAATGATTCTTGTCTAAGTTTTAGACTTGGATTGTCAAAGAAACAGAGGGTGTGGTTTTATAGATAATCTGAATGAATACGGAGGTAAGTTACGTACATTTTTAAAGACGTTTTGTTGTGATCAATTCCAAAGAAACCTCAAAATTCATGCATAAATAACTTTTTATTTGGGGTTCCGTTGCATGTCAGCAGTACCAAAATGCTTTAATTTGTTGAACTCTTTTGCTATAAATGTTTTGCATGCACATCCAGAGTCAAAAAATAAATAAATAAACTTCATATGGAAAAACATTTATTATTTTTTTTCTTCTTTTTTTAATTTGTTGATGTAATGAATTCTGAATAAGATTTTTTAATTGAAACTTAAAAAAAAAAAAAAAATAACAAAGTTTGAAATGAACGGAAACCTAAATATAAAATTAAAGTGTACACATTTATGAATGTTGGACTACAAAGAGTTTCTAGATAACCGTACTGTGGACATATCATGACTACTTCAATTCTAATTGTTGAATGTTGATGGGGGTACACAATGTTGAGTTACGGAAGAAGCAATCTCTCCGAATCCGTAGTACACTATTTGAACTGGATGAATTGCATCATAGAAAAGACGATTATCCCTATCACTGCATGGGTTTTGTCCAGGTATACACATTCCCGACGCGCCAAATTTGCAGCACGGTGTTCTTGCATCCGCATATCCTGCATGAAAAAATATTTCAACTGGTATGGAAGCGGGAATTTATGTATTATGCATAGGGGTGAAATGATGAATTGAGTTCCTTACCAAATTTAACAGGATCCTGAAACTGAGCATTAATTTGTGCAAAAAGATCGGCTCGCACAAAAGTAAAGCCTTGTAAGCCAGAAGCAAGTCGTTGTAACATAGTGAGAAGTCCATTATTATAAATGTTAACCAAATTGTTAATATCCTCTACACATAGAGTTGTCGGCTTTGGAAAAGCCCTGGCTATCACAATTGGTGAACATCCCATAGCACCGATACCAACAACTAGAAATTTTCTCCCTCCTAATTTGTATATAGTCTGCAAAATTCAATACAAAGCACAAGCGATATATAAGCATGCGCTTTTCTGTATAATCAGGTGTAAATACTGTTGGAATTAATTACAATAATCGAATGCAAATGGGAAATAATACTTAGATTACACTGATAGTAGTAACAAACAACTCAATAAACTTAGTAGAGGCACATATGAGATACGCTGAGCTAAAGGTAATATTGCCTGCTACTCCTCTGAGATGCTATAGCAATTAACAAATTACCTCCAGGATACAACTACTGTTAGTTCTCCTCTATGTGTAGCATACACAGAGAGAACCCTTAGAACTTGGCAGCAAAAGTAAAAACAAAAAACTCAAATTGAAAATACAAATTGTTTCTGAGTAATGTAAAAACAATTTTATGTTTCTGTAAACTATATTTCTGTGAACTAAAATTCTGTAAATCAAGAAGTAGTTATACAAAATTATGTTTCTGTAAACTACAACTTGTTTAAGAAAAGAACTGAACGTTTTTCTGAGTTTTAAGACAAATATTAATAAGAACTTAAGTTTCTGAAAATAATTAGAGAAGAAGGAGAAATTCAGAAGATAAGAGTTCTGAATGGTATGTTTTTTAAACTAAAAGCCTTAACTCGTATTTATAGGTAAGAATTCGAACGTTTGAGACACAGATCCGTAAATCATGCGTTCAATTTGTCGGACGAGTAAAAGCAAAAAGCATCCGTTAAAATAACAGTAAAAAACGCATCTGTCGGGTAAGATTCTTCTCGACGAGAAATCTCTGTGCACAGGTGTCCACACGCGTGAGATGCACAGGTGTCCACACGCGTGAGATTAAAGATTCTTTACGATGAAAACAGTTAAGAGAATTCACGTGTGAGAATTAACCGTGTGTGACTAAAGATGCTTCTAGTGGCTGTCGGATATCCAAAACCGAGAAGGCAAAGAATAAAATTCTTTACATGTGTGGGAGAAGCGTGTGGTAAATTTCAGCAAAAAGAAAGGATGGGTCGGATACACCCACACCCACACCCACTCCCACTCCCACTCCCACTCCCACTCCCACTCCCACTCCCACTCCCACTCCCTCTCCCACGCCGAGCCGAGCCGAGCGAGCGTGCATGCTTCTGTGCGAAGCACCGCACGAACGGGAAAGGCAATAAGAAATGCAATAAGGTTTAGGCAACCTTGCCATAGTCTAGGGTTTTCCCCATACACAAAGGTCTAAAGACCCAAAGGGCCATGCCCTTAAGGCTAAACCAATGCTATTTAAGTCTAAAACTCTTAGTGTTTTAGTCTATATGGGACTAATGTTTTATTCATTCACATGAAAAAACATCTAGGGAGAAATAGGTCTTGGGATCAAAACATGGTCCATGCATTTTTTGATTAAAACAAAACATTTTTTTCTAACAATCCCCCACATGAATAATAAAACATGTCGATAAAACACGATAAAACATAAGGCAACAAAATAGGCTAAGGTGTCCCAAAGATTGAACCTTAACTTAGTGAGAGGTTACCTGAACTGCTTGTTGATACGGTGAACGCAATGTCTTGAACCGCCAACAAAGAATGCAATTCAGAAATAACAGCCACACTTGATGCCTCAACCGAAGAAAACAGCTGGCAAGCTCTTGCGGTTGTGCCCATTTTGGCCGTGGGCTAAAATCCCGGACTTAATGAATGTACAATTGAAACTCCATTAATGAATATTTGGAGCTCTAGTTTTTTGGGGAAGAAGATGATAAAGAAAATAAATCTCCCCTAACATTTTCTCTCTCCTCCTAAAATTATCCTCTCTCTCAAAATGTGTCTCTCCCTCTTTTCTCATGCCTAAATGGCTATTTATATGATTTTACACATTGGATAACAACTAATCTTTCCCTTAATTTCGGATCAAAGAATCATCATACGAACCTTCGCAAATTTACTTCACGAACTTCCTTTACTAAAAAACGTAAAACATTCTTCGTGATTTCTTTATCTTCGCATAAATATTCTATACTCAATGCATGGGATTAAAATGTATTTTCTCTCCACAATTTCTTTATTGTAAGTTATCATTTGATTTTTGATATTAGCATTTATGGCTCAAGGTTCCTACATTCCACAAGCTAGGAAAATGCCCCATTTGAAACCAATGACCTGGGATTAGTAAATAAACTAGAAAACATCCGTTTCAAGACCTGGGTTATCTACTTTGATGGGAAATGGTATTCAACTTTATTGAATTTTTTCCATAATATGGTATCCAAAGGGCCGTTTTACAGATTTTTGTGGTAATTTTGGCTAATTTTTAGCACTTATGGCACTCTGGAGTTCCTCAAAATCTCTCAAGATGAGCACACTTTGATGGTAAAAGGGCCAATGATCGAGACATATAACTACGTCACATGGTCCTCAATTTTTTAGTAATATTTAATCGTTTAAGAGGGCAAACAGGAATTTTTTTACCGTTTTTCCGAGCGCTTTTGGAGCGCTTGATATGGGTAGTTTCCACAAGCTAGGAAAATGTCCCATTTCAAACCAATGACCTGGGGTTAGTAAATACACTCAGGATGCATCTATTTTGATAGGAAATGGTGTTCAACTTTTTGGAATTTTTTCCATAATATGGTATCCAAAGAGCCGTTTTACCGATTTGTGTGGTAATTTTGCCTAATTTTTAGCACTTATGGTACTCTGGAATTCCTAATTTTTAGACAAACCACTCAAGATGAGCGCATATTCTATAGGAAAATGGCCAACGGTCAAGACATGTAACTTTGTCACATGGTCCTCAGTTTTTAGCAATATTTCATCGTTTAATAGGTCAAAAAGGACGTTTTCTATTTTTCCGAGCGCTTTTGGAGCGCTTTTAAGGTTGCTTCCCCGAGGCTTGGAAAATGTCCCATTTGAAACCAATGACCTGGGATTAGTAAATACACTCAGGAGGCATCTATTTTTATGGGAAATAATCCATCGTTTAAGAGGTCAAAAAGGACGTTTTCTGTTTTTCCAAGCGCTTTTGGAGCGCTTTTCATGGTGCTTCCCCAAGGCTAGGTTAATTACCCGTTTGAAACCAATGACCTGGGATTAGTATATAAACTCAAGAGGAATCTATTTTTATGGGAAATGGTATTCAACATTTCTGAATTTTTTCCGTAATATGGTATCCAAAGTGCCGTTTTACCAATTTTGTGGTAATTTTGCCTAATTCTTAGCACTTATGGCACTCTGGAGTTCCTCAAAATCACTCAAGATGAGCACACTTTGATAGGAAAAGGGACAACGGTCGAGACATATAACTAAGTCACATGGTCCTCAATTTTTAGAAATATTTTATCGTTTAAGAGGGCAAAACAGACGTTTTCTGTTTTTCGAGCGCTTTTGGAGCGCTTGTATGGGTACTTTCCACAAGCTAGGAAAATGTCCCATTTGAAACCAATGACCTATTATTAGTGAATAAACTCAGGGGTTATCTATTTTGATGGGAAATGGTATTCAACGTGAAAGTGTATCTTCTTCCATGAAACTTCCATTTTTGAACCTAAAATTTGTAGATCTAGAAAAATATGAGCAATAATTAATCTTCATGAAAATTTCTTAAACCAACAAGTTACATGAAGGATAAATCCATTACTCTCTCCTGTTTCTAGCGCCAATTATGTAGTTGCGGATTATCTCACAACTACACCCTCATAAGAATCCATTAAAATGATTCCTAAATCTAATTAATTTGCTATGAAACTAAGAATTAAAGTACTAAAGTTATGAAAGTGACACAAAGATTTTTACGTGGTTCGATCAATGTGATCTACATCCACGGTTCTTCACTAGTGTTTATATGTAATTACATGATTGTACAATTGAAACTCCATTAATGAATATTTGGAGCTCTAGTTTTTTGGGGAAGAAGATGATAAAGAAAATAAATCTCCCCTAACATTTTCTCTCTCCTCCTAAAATTATCCTCTCTCTCAAAATGTGTCTCTCCCTCTTTTCTCATGCCTAAATGGCTATTTATATGATTTTACACATTGGATAACAACTAATCTTTCCCTTAATTTCGGATCAAAGAATCATCATACGAACCTTCGCAAATTTACTTCACGAACTTCCTTTACTCGTAAAACATTCTTCGTGATTTCTTTATCTTCGCAAAATATTCTATACTCGCAAAATGTATTTTCTCTCCACAATTTCGTAAGTTATCATTTGCTGTGATATTCCGCTCCTACATTCCACAAGCTAGGAAAATGCCCCATTTGAAACCAATGACCTGGGATTAGTAAATAAACTCAGGGGTTATCTACTTTGATGGGAAATGGTATTCAACTTTATTGAATTTTTTCCATAATATGGTATCCAAAGGGTCGTTTTACAGATTTTTGTGGTAATTTTGGCTAATTTTTAGCATTTATGGCACTCTAGAGTTCCTCAAAATCTCTCAAGATGAGCACATTTTGATGGTAAAAGGGCCAATGATCGAGACATATAACTACGTCACATGGTCCTCAATTTTTTAGAAATATTTTATCGTTTAAGAGGGAAAAACAGACGTTTTCTGTTTTCCGAGCGCTTTTGGAGCGCTTTTATGGGTACTTTCCACAAGCTAGAAAAATGTCCCATTTGAAACCAATGACCTAGTATTAGTAAATAAACTCAGGGGTTATCTATTTGGATGGGAAATGGTATTCAACGTTTTTTAATTTTTTCCATAATATGGTATCCAAAGGGCCGTTTTACCGATTTTTGTGGTAATTTTGGCTAATTTTTAGCACTTATGGCACTCTGGAGTTCCTCAAAATCGCTCAAGATGAGCACACTTTGATGGGAAAAGGCACAATGATCGAGACATATAACTACGTCACATGGTCAATTTTTTAGAATTCATCGTTTAAGAGGGCAAAACGGACATTTTCTGTATTCCGAGCGCTTTTATGGGTGCTTCCCACAAGCTAGAAAACATCCCGTTTGAAACCAATGACCTGGGATTAGTAAATAAACTCAAGATGCATCTATATTTATGGGAAATGGTATTCAACATTTTTGAATTGTTTCCATAATATGGTATCCAAAGTACCGTTTTACCAATTTTGTGGTAATTTTGCCTAATTTTTAGAACTTATGGGACTCTGGAGTTCCTCAAAATCACTCAAGATGAGAACACTTTGATAGGAAAAGGTCCAACGGTCGAGACATATAACTACGTCACATGGTCCTCAATTTTTTAGAAATATTTCATCGTTTAAGAGGGAAAAACAGACGTTTTTTGTTTTCCGAGCGCTTTTGGAGCGCTTGTATGGGTAGTTTCCACAAGCTAGGAAAATGTCCCATTTCAAACCAATGACCTGGGGTTAGTAAATACACTCAGGATGCATCTATTTTGATAGGAAATGGTGTTCAACTTTTTGGAATTTTTTCCATAATATGGTATCCAAAGAGCCGTTTTACCGATTTGTGTGGTAATTTTGCCTAATTTTTAGCACTTATGGTACTCTGGAGTTCCGACAAACCACTCAAGATGAGCGCATATTCTATAGGAAAATGGCCAACGGTCAAGACATGTAACTTTGTCACATGGTCCTCAGTTTTTAGCAATATTTCATCGTTTAATAGGTCAAAAAGGACGTTTTCTATTTTTCCGAGCGCTTTTGGAGCGCTTTTAAGGTTGCTTCCCCGAGGCTTGGAAAATGTCCCATTTGAAATCAATGACCTGGGATTAGTAAATACACTCAGGAGGCATCTATTTTTATGGGAAATAATCCATCGTTTAAGAGGTCAAAAAGGACGTTTTCTGTTTTTCCAAGCGCTTTTGGAGCGCTTTTCATGGTGCTTCCCCAAGGCTAGGAAAATTACCCGTTTTGAAACCAATGACCTGGGATTAGTATATAAACTCAAGAGGAATCTATTTTTATGGGAAATGGTATTCAACATTTCTGAATTTTTTCCGTAATATGGTATCCAAAGTGCCGTTTTACCAATTTTGTGGTAATTTTGCCTAATTCTTAGCACTTATGGCACTCTGGAGTTCCTCAAAATCACTCAAGATGAGCACACTTTGATAGGAAAAGGGACAACGGTCGAGACATATAACTAAGTCACATGGTCCTCAATTTTTTAGAAATATTTTATCGTTTAAGAGGGCAAAACAGACGTTTTCTGTTTTCCGAGCGCTTTTGGAGCGCTTTTATGGGTACTTTCCACAAGCTAGGAAAATGTCCCATTTGAAACCAATGACCTATTATTAGTGAATAAACTCAGGGGTTATCTATTTTGATGGGAAATGGTATTCAACGTGAAAGTGTATCTTCTTCCATGAAACTTCCATTTTTGAACCTAAAATTTGTAGATCTAGAAAAATATGAGCAATAATTAATCTTCATGAAAATTTCTTAAACCAACAAGTTACATGAAGGATAAATCCATTACTCTCTCCCTGTTTCTAGCGCCAATTATGTAGTTGCGGATTATCTCACAACTACACCCTCATAAGAATCCATTAAAATGATTCCTAAATCTAATTAATTTGCTATGAAACTAAGAATTAAAGTACTAAAGTTATGAAAGTGACACAAAGATTTTTACGTGGTTCGATCAATGTGATCTACATCCACGGTTCTTCACTAGTGTTTATATGTAATTACATGATTGTACAATTGAAACTCCATTAATGAATATTTGGAGCTCTAGTTTTTTGGGGAAGAAGATGATAAAGAAAATAAATCTCCCCTAACATTTTCTCTCTCCTCCTAAAATTATCCTCTCTCTCAAAATGTGTCTCTCCCTCTTTTCTCATGCCTAAATGGCTATTTATATGATTTTACACATTGGATAACAACTAATCTTTCCCTTAATTTCGGATCAAAGAATCATCATACGAACCTTCGCAAATTTACTTCACGAACTTCCTTTACTCGTAAAACATTCTTCGTGATTTCTTTATCTTCACAAAATATTCTATACTCGCAAAATGTATTTTCTCTCCACAATTTCGTAAGTTATCATTTGCTGTGATATTCCGCTCCTACATTCCACAAGCTAGGAAAATGCCCCATTTGAAACCAATGACCTGGGATTAGTAAATAAACTCAGGGGTTATCTACTTTGATGGGAAATGGTATTCAACTTTATTGAATTTTTTCCATAATATGGTATCCAAAGGGTCGTTTTACAGATTTTTGTGGTAATTTTGGCTAATTTTTAGCATTTATGGCACTCTGGAGTTCCTCAAAATCTCTCAAGATGAGCACATTTTGATGGTAAAAGGGCCAATGATCGAGACATATAACTACGTCACATGGTCCTCAATTTTTTAGAAATATTTTATCGTTTAAGAGGGAAAAACAGACGTTTTATGTTTTTCCGAGCGCTTTTGGAGCGCTTTTATGGGTACTTTCCACAAGCTAGGAAAATGTCCCATTTGAAACCAATGACCTAGTATTAGTAAATAAACTCAGGGGTTATCTATTTTGATGGGAAATGGTATTCAACGTTTTTTAATTTTTTCCATAATATGGTATCCAAAGGGCCGTTTTACCGATTTTTGTGGTAATTTTGGCTAATTTTTAGCACTTATGGCACTCTGGAGTTCCTCAAAATCGCTCAAGATGAGCACACTTTGATGGGAAAAGGCACAATGATCGAGACATATAACTACGTCACATGGTCAATTTTTTAGAATTCATCGTTTAAGAGGGCAAAACGGACATTTTACGTATTATCCGAGCGCTTTTATGGGTGCTTCCCACTAGTTAGAAAACATCCCGTTTGAAACCAATGACCTGGGATTAGTAAATAAACTCAAGATGCATCTATATTTATGGGAAATGGTATTCAACATTTTTGAATTGTTTCCATAATATGGTATCCAAAGTACCGTTTTACCAATTTTGTGGTAATTTTGCCTAATTTTTAGAACTTATGGGACTCTGGAGTTCCTCAAAATCACTCAAGATGAGAACACTTTGATAGGAAAAGGGCCAACGGTCGAGACATATAACTACGTCACATGGTCCTCAATTTTTTAGAAATATTTCATCGTTTAAGAGGGAAAAACAGACGTTTTCTGTTTTCCGAGCGCTTTTGGAGCGCTTGTATGGGTACTTTCCACAAGCTAGGAAAATGTCCCTTTTTGAAACCAATGACCTGGGGTTAGTAAATACACTCAGGAGGCATCTATTTTGATAGGAAATGGTGTTCAACTTTTTGAATTTTTTTCCATAATATGGTATCCAAAGAGCCGTTTTACCGATTTGTGTGGTAATTTTGCCTAATTTTTAGCACTTATGGTACTCTGGAGTTCCGACAAACCACTCAAGATGAGCGCATATTCTATAGGAAAATGGCCAACGGTCAAGACATGTAACTTTGTCACATGGTCCTCAGTTTTTAGCAATATTTCATCGTTTAATAGGTCAAAAAGGACGTTTTTTGTTTTTCCGAGCGCTTTTGGAGCGCTTTTAAGGGTGCTTCCCCGAGGCTTGGAAAATGTCCCATTTGAAACCAATGACCTGGGATTAGTAAATACACTCAGGAGGCATCTATTTTTATGGGAAATAATCCATCGTTTAAGAGGTCAAAAAGGACGTTTTCTGTTTTTCCAAGCGCTTTTGGAGCGCTTTTCATGGTGCTTCCCCAAGGCTAGGTTAATTACCCGTTTGAAACCAATGACCTGGGATTAGTATATAAACTCAAGAGGAATCTATTTTTATGGGAAATGGTATTCAACATTTCTGAATTTTTTCCGTAATATGGTATCCAAAGTGCCGTTTTACCAATTTTGTGGTAATTTTGCCTAATTCTTAGCACTTATGGCACTCTGGAGTTCCTCAAAATCACTCAAGATGAGCACACTTTGATAGGAAAAGGGACAACGGTCGAGACATATAACTAAGTCACATGGTCCTCAATTTTTTAGAAATATTTTATCGTTTAAGAGGGCAAAACAGACGTTTTCTGTTTTCCGAGCGCTTTTGGAGCGCTTTTATGGGTACTTTCCACAAGCTAGGAAAATGTCCCATTTGAAACCAATGACCTATTATTAGTGAATAAACTCAGGGGTTATCTATTTTGATGGGAAATGGTATTCAACGTGAAAGTGTATCTTCTTCCATGAAACTTCCATTTTTGAACCTAAAATTTGTAGATCTAGAAAAATATGAGCAATAATTAATCTTCATGAAAATTTCTTAAACCAACAAGTTACAGGAAGGATAAATCCATTACTCTCTCCCTGTTTCTAGCGCCAATTATGTAGTTGCGGATTATCTCACAACTACACCCTCATAAGAATCCATTAAAATGATTCCTAAATCTAATTAATTTGCTATGAAACTAAGAATTAAAGTACTAAAGTTATGAAAGTGACACAAAGATTTTTACGTGGTTCGATCAATGTGATCTACATCCACGGTTCTTCACTAGTGTTTATATGTAATTACATGATTGTACAATTGAAACTCCATTAATGAATATTTGGAGCTCTAGTTTTTTGGGGAAGAAGATGATAAAGAAAATAAATCTCCCCTAACATTTTCTCTCTCTTCCTAAAATTATCCTCTCTCTCAAAATGTGTCTCTCCCTCTTTTCTCATGCCTAAATGGCTATTTATATGATTTTACACATTGGATAACAACTAATCTTTCCCTTAATTTCGGATCAAAGAATCATCATACGAACCTTCGCAAATTTACTTCACGAACTTCCTTTACTCGTAAAACATTCTTCGTGATTTCTTTATCTTCGCAAAATATTCTATACTCGCAAAATGTATTTTCTCTCCACAATTTCGTAAGTTATCATTTGCTGTGATATTCCGCTCCTACATTCCACAAGCTAGGAAAATGCCCCATTTGAAACCAATGACCTGGGATTAGTAAATAAACTCAGGGGTTATCTACTTTGATGGGAAATGGTATTCAACTTTATTGAATTTTTTCCATAATATGGTATCCAAAGGGCCGTTTTACAGATTTTTGTGGTAATTTTGGCTAATTTTTAGCATTTATGGCACTCTGGAGTTCCTCAAAATCTCTCAAGATGAGCACATTTTGATGGTAAAAGGGCCAATGATCGAGACATATAACTACGTCACATGGTCCTCAATTTTTTAGAAATATTTAATCGTTTAAGAGGGAAAAACTGAAGTTTTCTATTTTCCGAGCGCTTTTGGAGCGCTTTTATGGGTACTTTCCACAAGCTAGAAAAATGTCCCATTTGAAACCAATGACCTAGTATTAGTAAATAAACTCAGGGGTTATCTATTTGGATGGGAAATGGTATTCAACGTTTTTTAATTTTTTCCATAATATGGTATCCAAAGGGCCGTTTTGTGGTAATTTTGGCTAATTTTTAGCACTTATGGCACTCTGGAGTTCCTCAAAATCGCTCAAGATGAGCACACTTTGATGGGAAAAGGCACAATGATCGAGACATATAACTACGTCACATGGTCAATTTTTTAGAATTCATCGTTTAAGAGGGCAAAACGGACATTTTCTGTATTCCGAGCGCTTTTATGGGTGCTTCCCACAAGCTAGAAAACATCCCGTTTGAAACCAATGACCTGGGATTAGTAAATAAACTCAAGATGCATCTATATTTATGGGAAATGGTATTCAACATTTTTGAATTGTTTCCATAATATGGTATCCAAAGTACCGTTTTACCAATTTTGTGGTAATTTTGCCTAATTTTTAGAACTTATGGGACTCTGGAGTTCCTCAAAATCACTCAAGATGAGAACACTTTGATAGGAAAAGGGCCAACGGTCGAGACATATAACTACGTCACATGGTCCTCAATTTTTTAGAAATATTTCATCGTTTAAGAGGGAAAAACAGACGTTTTTTGTTTTCCGAGCGCTTTTGGAGCGCTTGTATGGGTAGTTTCCACAAGCTAGGAAAATGTCCCATTTCAAACCAATGACCTGGGGTTAGTAAATACACTCAGGAGGCATCTATTTTGATAGGAAATGGTGTTCAACTTTTTGGAATTTTTTCCATAATATGGTATCCAAAGAGCCGTTTTACCGATTTGTGTGGTAATTTTGCCTAATTTTTAGCACTTATGGTACTCTGGAGTTCCGACAAACCACTCAAGATGAGCGCATATTCTATAGGAAAATGGCCAACGGTCAAGACATGTAACTTTGTCACATGGTCCTCAGTTTTTAGCAATATTTCATCGTTTAATAGGTCAAAAAGGACGTTTTCTATTTTTCCGAGCGCTTTTGGAGCGCTTTTAAGGTTGCTTCCCCGAGGCTTGGAAAATGTCCCATTTGAAACCAATGACCTGGGATTAGTAAATACACTCAGGAGGCATCTATTTTTATGGGAAATAATCCATCGTTTAAGAGGTCAAAAAGGACGTTTTCTGTTTTTCCAAGCGCTTTGGGAGCGCTTTTCATGGTGCTTCCCCAAGGCTAGGTTAATTAACCGTTTGAAACCAATGACCTGGGATTAGTATATAAACTCAAGAGGAATCTATTTTTATGGGAAATGGTATTCAACATTTCTGAATTTTTTCCGTAATATGGTATCCAAAGTGCCGTTTTACCAATTTTGTGGTAATTTTGCCTAATTCTTAGCACTTATGGCACTCTGGAGTTCCTCAAAATCACTCAAGATGAGCACACTTTGATAGGAAAAGGGACAACGGTCGAGACATATAACTAAGTCACATGGTCCTCAATTTTTTAGAAATATTTTATCGTTTAAGAGGGCAAAACAGACGTTTTCTGTTTTCCGAGCGCTTTTGGAGCGCTTTTATGGGTACTTTCCACAAGCTAGGAAAATGTCCCATTTGAAACCAATGACCTATTATTAGTGAATAAACTCAGGGGTTATCTATTTTGATGGGAAATGGTATTCAAGGTGAAAGTGTATCTTCTTCCATGAAACTTCCATTTTTGAACCTAAAATTTGTAGATCTAGAAAAATATGAGCAATAATTAATCTTCATGAAAATTTCTTAAACCAACAAGTTACAGGAAGGATAAATCCATTACTCTCTCCCTGTTTCTAGCGCCAATTATGTAGTTGCGGATTATCTCACAACTACACCCTCATAAGAATCCATTAAAATGATTCCTAAATCTAATTAATTTGCTATGAAACTAAGAATTAAAGTACTAAAATTATGAAAGTGACACAAAGATTTTTACGTGGTTCGATCAATGTGATCTACATCCACGGTTCTTCACTAGTGATTATATGTAATTACATGATTGTACAATTGAAACTCCATTAATGAATATTTGGAGCTCTAGTTTTTTGGGGAAGAAGATGATAAAGAAAATAAATCTCTCCTAACATTTTCTCTCTCCTCCTAAAATTATCCTCTCTCTCAAAATGTGTCTCTCCCTCTTTTCTCATGCCTAAATGGCTATTTATATGATTTTACACATTGGATAACAACTAATCTTTCCATTAATTTCGGATCAAAGAATCATCATACGAACCTTCGCAAATTTACTTCACGATCTTCCTTTACTCGTAAAACGTTCTTCGTGATTTCTTTATCTTCGCAAAATATTCTATACTCGCAAAATGTATTTTATCTCCCCAATTTCGTAAGTTATCATTTGCTGTGATATTCCGCTCCCACATCTTGCCTCTTTTTTCTTGAATATTGCTTGAAGAGCGATCTTTAAGAAAAAATCCGTTGTTGTAGTAATCTTTGATCTTTGTTGATGAAGGAACGAGCGAAAGAATACTAGTCTTGAAAAGTATATACTTGCCTCTATTCTTTTGCGAAGTCCCGGAATGTTGCGAAGTAAATAAGAAGTATCAACCATTGAAGTATAAGAAGTATGAAGTATCCTTGAAGAAGTATAAGAAGTACTTAATCCTCGAAATATATAAGAAGTATGAAGTATCCTTAAGAAGTACTTAATCCTCTAAATGTAAGAAATATTGCGAACCCATCATGCGACCTCTCACTCCATGTTCTTTGCCTCATGCTATGCAGTAATGCAAATAAAAATTTAGATTAGTATTCAACATTTCTTTTATCAAAATTTCTTATTTTTTATTTATATGCTACTTCAAAATCTTTTTGTTTGTTTTGATTTCCTTTGTATTATCTATTTCATCTCTCTTGACAAATATTTTTCCATGGAAATGATCCTAATAGATACCCCCTCATATGACGCACTGAGGTGCTTTGCCTTTTACGAGTATACGCCATAAAGGTTTGCCAGCTACTACTCTCCATGTCGAATATCATATCATTGGAAATAAAGTAAATTTTTCAAGAGAAATATATAAATTGATTTGTGCGAGATGTTTTTCTCGGTTTCTTTTGTAATTGTGAAATCTTGAGATCTTTGTAATTTCTTTTGTAATTGTGAAATCTTTGTAATTCCACGATTGTATCGCGCTTTGTAAATCAAATAAAAAATCTTTTATTTTTTGTAAGTAAAATGTTTAAGGAAAGAGGTACTTAGCTTTCATGTGAGTCGCAAAAACAAGTGTGAGAAGTGAGACTTGAACCCTTGACCTGCTTATTGGATTTTCTCGTGACATACCAACTGTTCTAACCCTCTCTCTGCGAAGTGTTTCTGCCAAATAATCACCTATTTTTTCTTGCGAAGTACTCTTGCGAAATTATCAAAGACCATGCGAAGTAAACATTTTCACGAAGTAAACAAATATATGCGAAGTATTCATGCTGCGAATATTCGCAAGATGAACATTTGCGAAGGAAACATTTACGATATAATGTTTTTGAAGTGTTGGTGCTGCGAACGTTTGCAAGGTAAACATTTGCGAGGCAAAAATTTTGTGCGAATGGTGAGATTTGAACCCGCGTCTTCACGTTTGTTGATTACACCCATGACCATCTATTTTATCGTTAAGTTGTGATAGAAAGTCCTCAATCAGCGAACTTACTATGATATTCTTCTTAGAAATTGTACTTCATTCGTGAAAAAATATTAAAAATGTTGCGAGTAGAGAGACTTGAACACACGATGCTGAGTTCCCTAGCTTTGCTCATGACCATCTGTGCTGGCTGCTGTTTGCGTTGAGGTTGTGAGATTCATTCAAGTTATTCTCTTTTAATCGCTCTGTGTATATCAAAATGAGGTTGTGAGATTCATTCAAGTTATTCTCTTTTAATCGCTCTGTGTATATCAAAAATCTGCGAAAAATGATTCGTGTGTGGGGAGATTCGAACATGCGATGTTAAACCTCTCTTCTTCGTAGCTAACCACTTGGGCTAACTTCTTTTTGCGAAATAACGAAGTAATATTGCGAACTAATTCTTTGCTCTCTATAAAGAAGAAGAAAATGATGCACGCAGACAAATTCGAACCTGCGACCTCTCTGTTATTCTTTAACTCCTGAACCAACTTCACGAATTCTGTTTGTGAGAATTCACAATTTCGCATCTTATCTTCATCTCCTGAACATGTAAATCTTCAACCTAAACTTCCATTTTCCCCTTGAATTTCACCACAACAACTAATTTTTTTCTCTTATTCTTTTCATATCTTTGAATTGTTGATGATGTTTACTCCCTGAAAGTGTATCTTCTTCCATGAAACTTCCATTTTTGAACCTAAAATTTGTAGATCTAGAAAAATATGAGCAATAATTAATCTTCATGAAAATTTCTTAAACCAACAAGTTACAGGAAGGATAAATCCATTACTCTCTCCCTGTTTCTAGCGCCAATTATGTAGTTGCGGATTATCTCACAACTACACCCTCATAAGAATCCATTAAAATGATTCCTAAATCTAATTAATTTGCTATGAAACTAAGAATTAAAGTACTAAAATTATGAAAGTGACACAAAGATTTTTACGTGGTTCGATCAATGTGATCTACATCCACGGTTCTTCACTAGTGATTATATGTAATTACATGATTGTACAATTGAAACTCCATTAATGAATATTTGGAGCTCTAGTTTTTTGGGGAAGAAGATGATAAAGAAAATAAATCTCTCCTAACATTTTCTCTCTCCTCCTAAAATTATCCTCTCTCTCAAAATGTGTCTCTCCCTCTTTTCTCATGCCTAAATGGCTATTTATATGATTTTACACATTGGATAACAACTAATCTTTCCCTTAATTTCGGATCAAAGAATCATCATACGAACCTTCGCAAATTTACTTCACGAACTTCCTTTACTCGTAAAACGTTCTTCGTGATTTCTTTATCTTCGCAAAATATTCTATACTCGCGAAATGTATTTTCTCTCCACAATTTCGTAAGTTATCATTTGCTGTGATATTCCGCTCCTACATCTTGCCTCTTTTTTATTCAATATTGCTTGAAGAGCGATCTTTAAGAAAAAATCCGTTGTTGTAGTAATCTTTGATCTTTGTTGATGAAGGAACGAGCGAAAGAATACTAGTCAACGGTCCCTTTTGAAACCAATGACCTTGTATTAGTAAATAAACTCAAGAGGAATCTATTTTTATGGGAAATGGTATTCAACTTTTTTGAATTTTTTCCATAATATGGTATCCAAAGTGCCGTTTTACCAATTTTTGTGGTAATTTTGCCTAATTTTTAGCACTTATGGCACTCTGGAGTTCCTCAAAATCACTCAAGATGATCACACTTTGATAGGAAAAGGGCCAACGGTCGACACATATAACTACGTCACATGGTCCTCAATTTTTTAGAAATATTTCATCGTTTAAGAGGGAGAAACGAACGTTTTCTGTTTTCCGAGCGCTTTTGGAGCGCTTTTATGGGTACTTTCCACAAACTAGGAAAAATGTCCCGTTTGAAACCAATGACCTGGGGTTAGTAAATAAACTCAGGGGGTATCTATTTTTATGGGAAATGGTATTCAACTTTTTTGAATTTTTCCATAATATGGTATCCAAAGTGCCGTTTTACCAATTTTTGGGGTAATTTTGCCTATTTTTTAGCACTTATGGGACTCTGGAGTTCCGCAAAATCACTCAAGATGAGCACACTTTGATGGGAAAAGGGCCAATGATCGAGACATATAACTACGTCACATGGTCCTCAATTTTTTAGAAATATTTTATCGTTTAAGAGGGAAAAACAGACGTTTTCTGTTTTCCGAGCGCTTTTATGGGTACTTTCCACAAGCTAGAAAAATGTCCCATTTGAAACCAATGACCTAGTATTAGTAAATAAACTCAGGTTTTATCTATTTGGATGGGAAATGGTATTCAACGTTTTTTAATTTTTTCCATAATATGGTATCCAAAGGGCCGTTTTACCGATTTTTGTGGTAATTTTGGCTAATTTTTAGCACTTATGGCACTCTGGAGTTCCTCAAAATCGCTCAAGATGAGCACACTTTGATGGGAAAAGGCACAATGATCGAGACATATAACTACGTCACATGGTCAATTTTTTAGAATTCATCATTTAAGGGGGCAAAACGGACATTTTCTGTATTCCGAGCGCTTTTATGGGTGCTTCCCACAATCTAGGAAAACATCCCGTTTGAAACCAATGACCTGGTATTAGTAAATAAACTCAAGAGGCATCTATTTTTATGGGAAATGGTATTCAACTTTTTTGAATTTTTTCCATAATATGGTATCCAAAGTGCTGTTTTACCAATTTTTGTGGTAATTTTGCCTAATTTTTAGAACTTATGGCACTCTGGAGTTCCTCAAAATCACTCAAGATGAGAACACTTTGATAGGAAAAGGGCCAACGGTCGAGACATATAACTACGTCACATGGTCCTCAATTTTTTAGAAATATTTCATCGTTTAAGAGGGAAAAACAGACGTTTTCTGTTTTCCGAGCGCTTTTGGAGCGCTTGTATGGGTACTTTCCACAAGCTAGGAAAATGTCCCATTTCAAACCAATGACCTGGGGTTAGTAAATACACTCAGGATGCATCTATTTTGATAGGAAATGGTGTTCAACTTTTTGGAATTTTTTCCATAATATGGTATCCAAAGAGCCGTTTTACCGATTTTTGTGGTAATTTTGCCTAATTTTTAGCACTTATGGTACTCTGGAGTTCCGACAAACCACTCAAGATGAGCACATATTCTATAGGAAAATGGCCAACGGTCAAGACATGTCACTTTGTCACATGGTCCTCAGTTTCTAGCAATATTTCATCGTTTAATAGGTCAAAAAGGACGTTTTTTGTTCTTCCGAGCGCTTTTGGAGCGCTTTTAAGGGTGCTTCCCCGAGGCTTGGAAAATGTCCCATTTGAAACCAATGACCTGGGATTAGTAAATACACTCAGGAGGCATCTATTTTTATGGGAAATATTCCATCGTTTAAGAGGTCAAAAAGGACGTTTTCTGTTTTTCCAAGCGCTTTTGGAGCGCTTTTCATGGTGCTTCCCCAAGGCTAGGAAAATGTCCCGTTTGAAACCAATGACCTGGGATTAGTAAATAAACTCAAGAGAAATCTATTTTTATGGGAAATGGTATTCAACATTTTTGAATTTTTTCCATAATATGGTATCCAAAGTGCCGTTTTACCAATTTTGTGGTAATTTTGCCTAATTTTTAGCACTTATGGCACTCTGGAGTTCCTCAAAATCACTCAAGATGAGCACACTTTGATAGGAAAAGGGCCAACGGTCGAGACATATAACTAAGTCACATGGTCCTCAATTTTTTAGAAATATTTTATCGTTTAAGAGGGCAAAACAGACGTTTTCTGTTTTCCGAGCGCTTTTGGAGCGCTTTTATGGGTACTTTCAACAAGCTAGGAAAATGTCCCATTTGAAACCAATGACCTAGTATTAGTAAATAAACTCAGGGGTTATCTATTTTGATGGGAAATGGTATTCAACGTTTTTTAATTTTTTCCATAATATGGTATCCAAAGGGCCGTTTTACCGATTTTTGTGGTAATTTTGGCTAATTTTAAGCACTTATGGCACTCTGGAGTTCCTCAAATTCACTCAAGATGAGAAAACTTCGATAGGAAAAGGGACAATGATCGAGACATATAACTACGTCACATGGTCCTCAATTTTTTAGAAATATTTCATCGTTTAAGAGGGCAAAACGGATGTTTTCTGTTTTCCGAGCGCTTTTATGGGTGCTTCCCACAAGCTAGAAAACATCCCATTTGAAACCAATGACCTGGGATTAGTAAATAAACTCAAGAGGCATCTATCTTTATGGGAAATGGTATTCAAAATTTTTGAATTTTTTCCATAATATGGTATCCAAATAACCGTTTTAACAATTTTGTGGTAATTTTGCCTAATTTTTAGAACTTATGGCACTCTGGAGTTCTTCAAAATCACTCAAGATGAGCACACTTTGATAGGAAAAGGTCCAACGGTCGAGACATATAACTACGTCACATGGTCCTCAATGTTTTAGAAATATTTCATCGTTTAAGAGGGTGAAACGAATGTTTTTTGTATTCCGAGCGCTTTTGGAGCGCTTTTATGGGTAGTTTCCACAATCTAGGAAAATGTCCCATTTGAAACAAATGACCTGGGGTTAGTAAATAAACTCATGGGGCATCTATTTTTATGGGAAATGGTATTCAAATTTTTTGAATTTTTCCATAATATGGTATCCAAAGTGCCGTTTTACCAATTTTTTGGGTAATTTTGCCTATTTTTTAGCACTTATGGGACTCTGGAGTTCCTCAAAATCACTCAAGATGAGCACACTTTGATGGGAAAAGGTCCAATGATCGAGACATATAACTACGTCACATGGTCCTCAATTTTTTAGAAATATTTTATCGTTTAAGAGGGAAAAACAGACGTTTTCTGTTTTCCGAGCGCTTTTGGAGCGCTTTTATGGGTACTTTCCACAAGCTAGGAAAATGTCCCGTTTGAAACCAATGACCTGGGGTTAGTAAATAAACTCAGGGGGCATCTATTTTTATGGGAAATGGTATTCAACTTTTTTGAATTTTTTCCATAATATGGTATCCAAAGTGCCGTTTTACCAATTTTTGTGGTAATTTTGCCTAATTTTTAGCACTTATGGGACTCTGGAGTTCCGCAAAATCACTAAAGATGAGCACACTTTGATTGGAAAAGGGACAATGATCGAGACATATAACTACGTCACATGGTACTCAATTTTTTAGAAATATTTTATCGTTTAAGAGGGCAAAACAGACGTTTTCTGTTTTCCGAGCGCTTTTATGGGTACTTTCCACAAGCTAGGAAAATGTCCCGTTTGAAACCAATGACCTGGGATTAGTAAATAAACTCAGGGGTTATCTATTTTGATGGGAAATGGTATTCAAGATTTTTAATTTTTTCCATAATATGGTATCCAAAGGGCCGTTTTACCGATTTTTGTGGTAATTTTGGCTAATTTTTAGCACTTATGGCACTCTGGAGTTCCTCAAAATCGCTCAAGATGAGCACACTTTGATGGGAAAAGGGCCAATGATCGAGACATATAACTACGTCACATGGTCAATTTTTTAGAAATATTTCATCGTTTAAGAGGGCAAAACGGACGTTTTCTGTATTCTGAGCGCTTTTATGGGTGCTTCCCACAAGCTAGAAAACATCCCGTTTGAAACCAATGACCTGGGATTAGTAAATAAACTCAAGAGGCATCTATTTTTATGGGAAATGGTATTCAACATTTTTGAATTTTTTCCATAATATGGTATCCAAAGTGCCGTTTTACCAATTTTGTGGTAATTTTGCCTAATTTTTAGCACTTATGGCACTCTGGAGTTCCTCAAAATCACTCAAGATGAGCACACTTTGATAGGAAAAGGGCCAACGGTCGAGACATATAACTACGTCACATGGTCCTCAATTTTTTAGAAATATTTCATCGTTTAAGAGGGAAAAACAGACGTTTTCTGTTTTCCGAGCGCTTGTATGGGTACTTTCCACAAGCTAGGAAAATGTCTCGTTTCAAACCAATGACTTGGGGTTAGTAAATACACTCAGGAGGCATCTATTTTGATAGGAAATGGTGTTCAACTTTTTGAAATTTTTTCCATAACATGGTATCCAAAGAGCCGTTTTATCGATTTGTGTGTTAATTTTGCCTAATTTTTAGCACTTATGGTACTCTGGAGTTCCGACAAACCACTCAAGATTAGCGCATATTCTATAGGAAAAGGTCCAATGGTCAAGACATGTCACTTTGTCACATGGTCCTCAGTTTTTAGCAAGATTTCATCGTTTAATAGGTCAAAAAGGAAAAGCGCTTTTGGAGCGCTTTTAAGGGTGCTTCCCCGAGGCTTGGAAAATGTCCCATTTGAAACCAATGACCTGGGATTAGTAAATACACTCAGGAGGAATCTATTTTTATGAGAAATATTTCATCGTTTAAGACGTCAAAAAGGACGTTTTCTGTTTTTCCAAGCGCTTTTGGAGCGCTTTTCATGGTGCTTCCCCGAGGCTAGGAAAATGTCCCGTTTGAAACCAATGACCTGGGATTAGTAAATACACTCAGGATGTATCTATTTAGATGGGAAATGGTATTCAACTTTTAGGAATTTTTTCCATAATATGGTATCCAAAGAGTCGTTTACCTATTTATGTGGTAATTTTGCCTAATTTTTTGCACTTATGGTACTCTGGAGTTCCGTAAAATCATTCAATATGAGCGTATTTTGATGGGAAAATGGCCAACGGTCAATAAATTTAACTTTGTCAGTCCTCAGGTTTTTAGCAATATTTCATCGTTTAAGAGGTCAAAAAGGACGTTTTCTGTTTTTCCGAGCGTTTTTGGAGTGCTTTTAAGGGTGATTCCCCGAGGCTAGGAAAATGTCCCATTTGAATCCAATGACCTGGTATTAGTGAATACACTCAGGAGGCATCTATTTTAATGGGAAATGATGTTCAACTTTTTGGAATTTTTTCCATAATATGGTATCCAAAGAGCCGTTTTACCGATTTGTGTGGTAATTTTGCCTAATTTTTAGCACTTATGGTACTCTGGAGTTCCGTAAAATCTCTCAAGATGAGCGCATTTTGATAGGAAAAGATGGTCAAGACAATGGTAATTCCAATCAAAATATTACCTGCAGTTTGAGGTAAATAAAAATAGCATTACAACTCTAGCTGAATCCTATTATTTCAGTTTCAACTGCGAGATCTAGTTTTGATCTTTCCTTAAACAAAAATTCTTGATTTGAAGATATTAAACTGTGAATTTATTCTGGTGCCCATTGGTAAACAGTGATATACGTCATAACACACTCCGGTACTACGCATCTAAGTCTGGCTTAGCATCTTATTTGGCATCTTCACAAGCATAGGATAGCTAAGGGCAAATGACTTACTTGTCGTCTAAAGCCAGCTCATAACTTTCTCTTAGTTTGTGTTACAACCATGTAGTGATTGGCGAGGATAAACTGCTCATTAAAGTTCTAACCATATTTCTGGTACGTGTTATTTTGGAGTATGGGCTTAACTTATCTGAAAGACTGATATTTTCACTTTTTTTTTAAGAGGTGGGAATCAAAACTAATGTTGACTTCCTTTTTTGTCTGGGTTAGGTTGATACTGATGTTGTGGAGGAAGAGGAGAATCAAGTTTGAGATTCCAAGGGTGTTCCCTGTTTATTTTGAACAGTCAAATTGAAGTTGATTAATCTAAACATCGAACTTGCAGTTTGAGGTATACAGAAATATAATACAACGTTAAATACAATTATTTCAGTTTCATTTATACTTCAAATGTTGATAACATCTTTTTTTTTCTTGCATAACCAGATCTGGCCTCTGGGCATACCAAAAATAAAGAATCTTAACATGAGGTGGTTCAATACATGCTAGGATTTGTTTTGTCATTGAGGACATATATGAGAAATGCGACGCTCAGCTCGGAGGTTCTATTAAGGAACTTTGCGGGTGTTCTGCTGATGGTGCTTCTTCATGATTTTCTTGAGTTCCCAGCTTCTGAAGAGTGAAGAGTGATATTGACGACCATCATTCTTGACAGAATTGAAGCAGAGAGTGCATGTATAGTATCGTTGATGTTCCATGTGTTGGCATGCAAGCTATCTAGCAAATACAGGCCAAGACATCACCTTCACGAGATGTGCACCTGAGATTAAAAAGTTGTTCGAATCTGTCTGTAGAGATCTTGTCGGCGGCCAAAAACTCGAAATGAAAGTTTGGTATCTGACGGCGCGAACAGATTCTTCTTCCATCTTTAATCTGCATTAAGTTATTGGTGGATCATTTTATGTGACTTGTATATCTTACCCTTGTTAATTGCATCTTTAATTACTGCATTCTGACAATTTTTGATTCATGTATGAAAGCTGAAACAATATTGGACAATTGCATATTTAATTACTGTACTCTGACAATTTCTGAATCATTTTATAACAAGCTCTTATAACCAAATTTTATATTACAAAAGTTGTATTCTTACATGTAACTTTTTTTTCTGGTACCTGTGAGTCCAAAACCAACATATATAGTTATGAGTTTTCACTGGAGATCAAGGTTAAAGCCGTTCATATCTTCTGTCTGCATATTCATTCATCAAACAAAAATCAACACAGATAGCTTGCCATTGCTTCTTTCAGTAAGAGTACTCAATTTCATCTCCTTTTTATTCATCTTCATTCATTTTGTTGCTTTATCATTGATCAGCACCACTCAGTAATTCCTCACATTGCTGCCATGAAGTGGATACAACATACAAGTGCTTTCTTGGGCCTAACAAACATATTTGATTAAATAAATACGATGTAAATGAGGTGTAACTAAAAGTTATATATGAAGTTTTTAGATATATATATATATATATATATATATATCAGGGTTTCACACTCTAGTGTGCACTTCTTATAGGAAGTAGGGTTTCTACGCCGCCTACTGTACTTCTCATTTTCTTCTTGCTCCTATATCTGAACTCAATCCGCTGAAAAAAGAAACTCAAAGATCTGTTTAATCAATCAGTGGGAAACAACAAATGGCTTCCATTCCAATTTCCATTTAAGAGTAGTGGATTTGTATGAGAATCTGGTGGATGGAGAAGAAAAACAACAACATAGCATAACGATATCTCCTCTCACAGAGAAAATATATCTTCAGTCAACCTATCTACCTTAGAATATTCCATCAAATTTCATGGTTATTGAAGAATCATAGTTTTCGAATAGGAAACATGGGATGGTATTGAAGATGATGATCCTGCCCTCATGTTTACGATGATCTATTAAAAAAATCTGAATAATCCCATATGATTTTTCTGAGGGTAAATGTTCACAGAACTACTGCAATAACCTCTGCCAACATTACTCTTACCATCAGCTTCATTTCTACAAACTTTTGTACAATTCAATGGTTGAGCTTGATTTGAACAATTTTGTTCATCAAAATTTTGAAGCAGAAGCAAATAAGTGATGAAATCACAAGGATTGGTTGAAGTAAAAATGTCAAATAGAAATTGGTTAACCTAAACACCAAATAGAAGTTTGAGTTTGAGGCAGGGGCGGAGCCAGAAATCTAACTAAGGGGTAGCAAAAAAATTCTTGGGGGTGCAACTAAGGGGAGCAAAAAAATTCTAGGGGGTGCAACAATGATAAAATAGGCTTAAAACCCCAATAAATTAAAAAAATTGGGCTAAATTAGGCTTTGGAGCTAGTTTGGAAGGGTGTGCAATTGCACACCCTTGCTATACACTATCTCCGCCCCTGGTTTGAGGTATATAGAAGTAGCACTAATGCAACACTACATCCAATTATTTCACTGCAAGTGTTGATTAACATCTCATTTTTTTTATTTTTGTTTTGTTTTGTTTTGTTTTGTTTTGTTTACAATATTGTGTTTTTGTAATGGATAGGCCACACCAACATATTTGAATTGCAAGATTAGGTTCTGCCGTCGATGAACTGCTGATTAAAGTCTTACCATATTTCTGGTATCTAGTCTTAGAGTGTCCGCTTAACTACTGATGCTGAATTTCCTTTTTGTTCTGTTTCCTCTTTGTTTTGCCTTTGGATTCATATATACTTGTTAATACAACTTTGTCGCATCTGTTGGGTTAGGCTGGTGCGCGCCTCATGTTGTGGAGGAAGATGGAGAAACCCTGTCATCTCCAAATTTTTACTTTTAAGTAATAGGAGAATCAAGTTTGAGTTTCCGAGAGTGTTTTCTCTTTATTTCAACAGTCAAATTGAAGTTGATTAATCTAAACACCGTACCTGTAGTTTGAAGTATACATAAATTATAATACAACTCTAAACACAATTACTTCAGTTTCATTTATACAACACAAGTGTTATTAACATCTTTTGTTTGCATGCATCCAGTTCAATACATGCTAGGATTCGTTTTTGTCATTGAGACCCTAATTGAGAAATGCATTAAATACTCAGTTTGGAGAACCTATTCACTTCCTCTACAAAGGCACTTTGCGTGTTCTACTGGTGGTTCTTCATGGATTTCCAGAGTTCCTTTGAATTATCATTACAGCTTCTGTGATGTCTTCCCGTTGATGCAACTTTTTATTCTCCGTGCATTTACTCACAACATGAGGCAGCCTGATCGTTTCACCCCCCAAACTTGAAGATTGATTTGTTAGCTGAAATAAGCCAATCACCATGAATTTTCTCTGATGTTGAATGCTCTCGTTCTATGTGTTGGCATGTAGGTTATCCAGCAACTACCGACCAAGATATCACCTTCACCCAAGATGGCACATACTGCACCAATGGATGTTCCAAACTCTGATATGGATTCTTGACAAAGAAGCAGGTAACAAGGTTTTTCTTGGAGCGCCTAGTTGTTATAGCATAGACAAAAATAAGAATCCTAGATATAACTTCTGGACTTGGTCTTGTGCATCTGAGATTGTAAAGTTGTTTGAATCCATCTTAAGATCTCGTGTGGTCCAAAAACTCCATACGGAGAGTTTGGTATTTGACGATGCCCACTGATTCTTCTTCGATCCTTAATCTGAATTATTTTATGTGAATTTAACATATTTCCATTGTTAATTGCATGTTTAATCACTGTACCCTTACAATTTATGATCCCTGTTTGCGCTTCCTATAAGATAATATTTATGTGCTTAAACATTTTATTCTGTCGTAAATAGCTTTCTAACTGTGGTGCTCCACCTGGATGGGCAGTGCCAAGTGAGAATGCTTATATTTGTGAAATTCAACCAGCCCACTTTTCGACTAATACAAGGGAGGAGAGCACCAGTGAATTTCCAGTCAGTGATAGATTATAAATAGTGTCCGGGTAAGTTGTGCAACCAGTGCATCAAAATGGAGAGGAAACCCCCAGGTTAACAAGTAGCGATTCATTTCTTATTCAAATTTAAACAAAAATCAACACAACTTTAATCTATTTTCACTTATCTTTTCATGGGTTCATTTGATAAGAATACTCAATTTCATCTCCTTTCTATTCATCTTCATTCTGTTATTCATTTTCATTGATCTTCATCCCTCAGTTCCCTCTAGAGTCTACTAGCCTCGCATTGCTGCAATGAAGATTGAAGTGGATAGTCTTAAAAGGGCCTAGCGAACATATAAGGGCAAAGCCCAAGATCATAACCTAATACCCCATACAAAATCCGATGTTAGTAGCCATTTTACAATTTCAGTTTTCATTTCTTTCCTTGAAAACCCTAGGAGGAGTGCTTCTCCTTCTTCTTAGCTTAGGTATGGAATCTGATACAAGGTGATTTTAGTCGTCCTCTTCTATCTGAGCTCTAATTTTTCCAGATTTCTTTGAAGCAGGAACTTAAGATCATCTTAATTAACCAAATCTGTGGGAAGGAAACAACAAAATCCACAACATAATGGTTTCTTCTTATGGATCTAAAAGTAGTAGTTTTGTATGGGAAATCAGGTGGTGGAAGAACTATTATCAATTCAATTCAATCAATATGCAGCATAATGATTTCTCCTCTCAAAACAATTGCATCACTGATTTCATCACTTCTACTTGCGCTGCCGCCTGCATCAGAATAGCTATTATCACAACTACCCGCGGAACCGCAGCGGACATCAATTCCATTAGCAGCATCATACATGTAAACCCTCTTCCACTTCAATGATCGAGCTTGATTTGAACATTTTTCTTCAATAAATCTTTCAAGCAAACAAGTGATGAAATCAGAACACTAATTGCACTTTGAGCATCAACGATCGGTGGTCTTGGACGGTGCTCTCTGCTCCAACAATCAAATAGACATCAAACCTGCAGTTTCAGGTATATAGAAATATCACTACAACTCTATATGCAATTGGTTTTTCAGTTTTTCAATATACTGCAAGTTTTGATTATACTGCTATGAATTTCATTTTATCTATGGGATTCCAAATGCTTAAAAACTATCCGAATTACCAAATTCTTGATGTCTGAGACTATTGCTGTAAGGCTTTTGAAGTTGATTTGGGTTGGCTCTTGTCTATCTCTTGGATTTATTAGCTAAACTGAACCTGGAAACAGTAATTGGTTTTCGTAATGTTAGAATCATGATGTTTGATTATCCTTTTCAAGTAGAATGGAGCTGATTGTTATTCTTTTTACTATTTTAATTATTCTTTTTCTATTTGGGTGTAACATCTGATTGGTGTTAGAGGGGCTTTTTCATTTGATTATGTCATTAATATTCTGCTTATAGGGAGTAGTCTAGTTGTTAATAACATTCTACTGATACAATATTTCTGTGATGATGTTAATAATATTGTTGTGTTGGACATCAACCATTGCAGGGGATGTATAATTCTACCACTACCCCTTCCTCAAAACAATTGTAGGGAAAATTTCAGGACATCAACTATTACAAATAAATGGCATTATCATTTCTCCATCTCAAAACAATTTGATGTATAATTCTACCACTACCGCTTTCGCCGCCGCCTCTTACAGTTATCACTATCACCAAAAAGAGCACCAGCATCACAACCCCCATAAGCAACATTTATAGATGTTCAAAGAGGTAAAAAAAAAATCAAAACTAGTGCTTAATTTTGTTTTTTATGTTGCCTTTGGATACGTATATTTTTTACCCTTGTTAATACAATTTTGTTAAGTTTACAGGATTAGGTTGATGCTCATGCTGTAGTAATTGAAAGGCCCTATCAACACCAAATTTGAAGTAAGAGGAGAATCAAGTTTGGACTTCGAGGGTGTTCTCTGATTATTTTCAACAAGCTGCTAACCCGGTGCATACGCACCGGCATTAGCGAATTATATAATGATTCGAAGTTTAAACCGTTTATCTTGATTCATTTTGTCATCTAAATTGTTATCATCTGCTGCAGTGAGATGTTTCTGTCTTTCCATTAATTGATTAATTTTGTCATCCAAATTGTTACCATCCGTCTTTAAGGCCCGTGCAAATGGTTTCTGTTTAAACGTTTTGAAGTCCTGAAAAACTCTTTTTATTTTTTGTTGAAAGTTTTCTTCTCGAAATGTATGTATGTGTCTATCTAAGTATCTGGAAATTGATCTCCAAAGACTCCAATAGTGAGTGATGAAAACGAAACTATGACTTTTCATGCATGATTCGAGTTATTATCTATAAACTTGATATAAAGGAGGACGTTTTCTTCTTTTCGGCTTTAGTGAAATGTGAACCAATGCCTACTAAAGAAAAACACTCAGGCCAGTGTACTTGAGTGACCCAAACAACAATCGAAACGAAATCAGATTTGTGCCAATTGATCCTAACTTCTTTGCATGGATTTATTGAATCTTGGATTACATTACATTTCATCGAAGGGATCATGAAGTGGAAGGCTGCTCCCTTGGTAGTCTTTTAGTGATTTCCTACATAATTAATAGAGAGAGGGAAAGTTAGAAAGAACGCCAACCATCTTTAAATTACTCTTACTATTACTCATGTATATATGGATCATATAACAACATCTTGCATGGTTTAAACCTGAAACGGGTGATTGATGATATCAGCTCTCTTCATAGATATGCATACTTCATTAAACAATCCAAAAAACAAAATGTGAATCAAATCTGATGTATTGTATCTAATATACACAATGGTTTATGTTTTTATGCAATCCATAAACCATTTGATGCAAGTAAAGAAACCCAAGTGACGTTTCTAAGAGGAGTGTGACATACATGAATAGGTACTCGGAATTTCTCCTGAGCATCTTCTTTGTTGCGACACCTACCATGGCCATAACAATGTTGGAACTACTAAGTTTCTGTAGGTTCTGTTATATAAGAAACTCCTTAGATGTTAGAGGTGAGATTTAGTTTAATTACCATTTCAATATATTAACTTCCGTTGTTAGCCTGCATGCTTATAATTATCGTGCTACATTCAGAAGTTATGAGAGAAAAAACCTTTACTCAGCATTGTGCCCTGTTAAGGAAATCTGACGTAGCTAAGCTGTGCCCAACAACTGCAACAGCTGCTCCACGGTAGTAAAGCGGGGAGAATGAAGCATACCTTGTATAAGTGATGGCAAACATGAAATGAAAATGTAAATACCGGTGGAAAACTTATCTCTACCGTGAAAGAAAGAGTATTCGTAAATTGGAAGGATCTAAACAACAATCTTAGCCAACTGACACTACAGAAAGGAAAGGATCTCAAAAGAATAATGTTCGCAACCACCCTTCCAAGGAAATGAAAATGGCATGAACTCATAAACATCTATGGAAGAAATGAAGCTCCTAAGTTACCTGATACACATTTTAAAGCCTATCTGAATTATAGTGTAAATCGATTACGTTAGCAAATAGTCATATTATTCCCGTGAGAAACAAAACTTATCAGCGACAAACAATACAAAAATGCACTCAGTAGTAATTTCATCTTAACTTTCAGATGTGCGCACCATATTGTTCGAGTATTATGCTTATATTAAGGTATGTATATATTAACCTTAATGCTTGTGTCAACGGTCAACACAATGTTTCCACTAAATCATCTATCTTCAAGCTTCCTTGATGAACAACTTGAAAAAAATGTGCCATAAGATTAGAAATTATTTCTTATATTACTGATTTATTTAATTTTTTTGGCCTATTGCTTACTGTTGCTCTCAATTTGAGTAAAATAACCTGAGTAGTCATAGTAAAAAGCATAAGCATGGCATATGAATAGATGACATCAAAAGAAATCAATACCATATAGAAACCCATTTTTCTAACCGAACCAATTGGCGTTATTATTCTCCCTTCTCTGGTAACCAAAACCAAACAACATTTCACTAATTAGGAGGGACCATGCTACTTAGCGAAGCATAATTAAGTTTCAGGAAAGAAGAAGAGAATCGAAAATAAGATTCTTACTTGTGCAATAGTATGCCGGAACGTGAATGGATTAATACTCGGAAGATTGGAGAATAACCATATCCTCTTAACTTTATCAAGAAGTTGCAAACTTGTTGATCCCTACTACTCGAAGCCCAACTCCCGTTGTCATTAGACATTAAAGATCTGCTTGATAATTTTTAGATCATCTATCGCGAATAAATATTGTTCGTAACTCTTCAAAAGTACTGTGAGCAAAATTTCTTTTTCTAGTGACTCCTGAAGAGAGTCATGTCTTTCCGAAAGAAAATTGACATCCCAGTTTTAGAGGAAAATATCAAATTTAAGAACAATTGATTGATGATGATTCTTCACTTATCCACTTTAAATACATCTCATTGTTTATATTTCAGTTTGATGTTTTTTCACTACAGCACTTCACGACTTGAAAATTGTTGCAGGCTTTCCTGATTTTTTGAAAAAATACTTCATGATCTTTATTTTTTCGCATGGAGAAAAAGCTAGGGTTATGCGTTTCATAGGTTTCCTAAACACGCATAGGTTTTCTATTGAGTTTTGGTATCCTTTCATAGATATGCTTATTAACCACAATGTCCTTTAAAAGGAAACTTGTCTTTTGTTCTGAAAAGACATGGTTATCCAATAACCACAGTTCTTACCGAAGAGTCACTTCTAAAAGGTGATGTTTCTGAAATGACATGTAAGCTTTCCTGTTGTTAAGTAATTCCTTTTAAGATGTTGATGACATGGATATGACTTGTCAAGAAGTGATTACATGGCTTCACCATATATCTAAATGATTGTGGTGTCGACATGTGGCGATTTTGGGTCTCTTATTATAAAGAAAAGATATTCAAATAGAAATTCCCCCGATTAATCTAAACACCAAATTACCTACAGTTTGAGGTATATGGAAATAACATTACAACTCTAAATACAATTATTTCAGTTTCAGAATTATACTACAAGTGTTGATTAACATCTTTTGTGTGCTTACAATATTGTGTTTTTGTCATTGATAGGCCATGCCAACAGATTTGAATTGCAAGATCCAGTTCTTGACTGTTTGCACTCGAGCATCCAGTGCCCGTTGTCTTAGAGTATTAGCTTAACTGATACAAGGGTTAAAGTTCGCCGAGAAGAGAGGTAGGAATAAAAACCAGTAAACTAATGCAGTATTAGGTTCATGCTCATGCTGTGGAAGATGATGGACATTTAGAGGGGAATTAAGTTTGACTTTGAGGGTTTGATCTATTTAATGTCCTAAGCCAAATACAAGTTGGTTAACTTTATTAAAACACCAAACTGCTGTTTAAGGTATGTAGAAATATCAGAACAACTCTAAATTCTATATATTTTTAGTTTCAATAATGAGATTTGATTTCTGGGTTTTTGTTAAACAAAATTTCTCAGTAGATTCCGTACTATGAATTGTTTTAGTACATGCTAGGATTTGCTTTATCAAATGTTTGGGTATTGTGGCATTTGAAGTGCATTGATATTCAGTGAAAGACGTCTAGTCTGTTATTTAGCATCTTATTTGGCTTCTCCACAGGCACAGGACAGATGAGGGAAAATGTACTTATCTATCGTCTAAAGCTGGGTCGTAACTGTCTCAGCGTTTCTCAAATGGTATTTCAACCTCCTAGTGGTTGGCGAGGATGAACTGTTGATTGTAGTCTAACTATATTTCTGGTATGTAACTATTTGATCTAGCTATCTCTCAAATTAAAACAGTGAATTAAGCTTTAATTATGTATCAGATGTGCTAGCCGCTTAAACTTGTCGTGAGGAACATATCAGAGACTCACTTCAATAATGTAATTTATTTTTCAAGCTTTCTATTACCTTGGTGCTTGTTTCATAACGAGATATGTCCTGTATGGTGAGTCGTATGAACTTCATTTTACATTGTTGTCAAATTTCTGATTACCTCATTTTTGTTTTATTGGTGGTGAGGTTAAGTTAAGATATTTGCTATGAGCATATCCAGTTCTGGGCTTACCAGAAACATAAGAATCTTGGTAGATTCTAAAATGTGAGGTCGTTTAGTACATGCTAGGATTTTAATATGTGAGGCCGCTACCTGTTTCTAAATGCAGTTCCCAATCAGTTTAAGTATCCCAACAACCACATGCTTTATTTCTCTTTTGTCCTCAACCTATCTGAGGAAGCCATCCGGGAAGCAGATAACGACGGCATGTTGGAACGCTTGATTGTGAACCGTCCTCATCCTTGGGGTTTGCTTGTCACTTTTATTGAGATGATTAGGAATCTTAGATATAACTTTTGGACTTGTTCTTTCACGAGATTTGAACCGGAGATTGAAAGCTGTTTGAATCTGTCTCGGATCTTGTGGTGGGCCCAAAACTCCGGGTGAGAGTTTTGGTATCTGACGGCGGTGAAGAGGAGCTTTGTTCTTGTTAATTGCAGTTTTGTTTATTGTACTCCTTTAAATTTCGATTCTTATTTTAAAGCTTAAACAACATCGAATGGTCTGGTATAAAATGATTTTTCCCACATCTTGTTTGCACTTATAATAATTGTTGGCTTAAACAATTTATTTTGTCATATAAAAGATTTTAGAAGGAAGTGTGAGACAGACTGCTTATATTTTGTGAAATTTAACCAGCCATTTTTGATCTGAAAAACGAGATACTTTCACTTTTTTATTTTAGACTAAAAATAGGCTTAGTTGAAAAAGTGAGAAAATATCTCTTTATAGAAAATGGAGGAAGTTTAATCCGTATGAGGATTAGTTTGGGCCTTTCCAACTATACCTTCATTGCGATTCGATTATCGGTATATATGGTGTCATGGGTTTAGTTTAAACTCTTTTAGGCCAAAATATTGAGCCCGGCTTACGTTTACAGAAATCATCAACAGGATAAATTCATTTTGAAATAACTTTATTAGAGAAGTAGTAGCAGTAACAGGTACATGATCAGCAGTAGTACTAGTGGTGCATTATTTCATTACACGTCTTAAACATACCTTTATATTCTGAAAAGTAATAATTAAAGCAATCCTCGCCTAACGTCTTTACCGCTTCGCAGCAATATTCCCCAACTGAATGGTCCCCCAAATGCCAAGCAGCGAAAGCATAGCCACAAGCAAGAGCCACGTGTGACACAGTCAACATTGAACCAAAGCATAGGAATGCGTCAAATTGGGTTGAAATGGATCCATCGCCGTTGACATCACCAGAGACTACGACCGCCTGATCATCAGTAGTAGCTGTGGTTGCGGAGATATTGGTTGACATTAACATGATCACCAGGACTGCGAATGTCATAGTAATTAACATTGGATTAGAGAAACCCATTTTTGTTTTCCTACTTGAAAGAAGTACGTACGGATATTATATATCCAAGTCTATAAGGAAAGAAATTAAGAGGTAGATTATAAGATGGAGGGTTTGGAACTTGGATATATATGGAGGAAAGAAACAGTGTGGTTTTTATAGACATACGGAGACGTAACTTACATGCATTTTCTTAAATACGATAGTTGAAGTTTCAATTTAATTTACTTTACGGACGTTTTGTTGCATGCAAATATATATATTCCAAAAAAACTGACATTTTATATATGCTTTAAAGAAAAAAAAATTATATGGAGTTTCATTGCATGTCTGGCAGTGCTTTGTTTAACAGTTCTGCTATGAACATTTTTACCTGGATCCTAAAAAGGATCATCTGTCCTGTGAGGTGTGGTATTTTTGGAAAAGCAGATAGATTTTAAGCCTTCCTAGTTTGAGGCCAAGGGTATTTTTTTTGAGGTATGTTATTAAAAGACAAAAATGATCATTAAGAAGTAACCTCTAGAACCCCTTTATCTACCTATTTATATCAATGGCTAATATGCTCTTATTCATTAGTGAAGATTAATTATGTATTAGTTAAATTAATTAGTGCTTGAGTTTGATTATAGTGTTAGGATTAAAGTAGAAATTCATTTCCTCTTCTATGGTTTGGAGAAGAAGAAGAAGTGAGGAAAAAAAAACTAGGGTTTGTGATTTTGTTAGCAAAAGATAAACTTTACAGCGACGATGAACACTCTAATAGTGATGAAAAAGTAGGTGCATCAGATAATCTTGATTTCGATCCTACCGATTTGAATTATTTTTTGAATGAAGAAGAGCATTTCAACCAAATCATGCTAAAGAATATTATGGAAGCACAAGAACAATATTACAAGGAATAAGAAGGTGATAATGGTTCCAATGGGCAGGTATGGGTTCTAACAGTCTACAAACATGTATTTGCATGTTACAATCACCCAAAAAGGGAATTTTTTAACCTAGAATCAGTTTATTCGATAGCACCATATAAATCGATTCTGGGTAAAATCCCCAAATTAGGAACAACAATTAGTCGTTGTTCATCACCATACAAACCTATTGTAGTACACTTTTGGCGCGATAGGAAGGTGAAAAAAATCGATTTTTGTTGGTAATGTACATATGTTGAGTCCTTCAGTTGGGCTATTTACGTATATATGTAATTACAGGAAAATGAGAATATAAATCGGATTATAGTTTGAACTTTTTGGGATATTTTCTATGAACCCATATCTATTTTTCTACTGGAAAGACGTACGGCTATTTCGATCCCTATGCATCTTTATTTACCATACTCTGCCAAATTTCGATCCTTATTTGAAAGCTGAAACAAGATTCAATCATTTCACAATGATTTCATTGTGATTTTGCTATCGATTGTTGTATTGAAGCATTTGCTATCGATATAATCTCTTTTAGGTCCCTTTTTATGGTTTAAGTCCCAATACAGATCCCGGTTTACGTTTACAGGGAATGAATGTCATACATATATCAATAGATCTCAAATGAAATCGATAGACAAAACCAAATTTTTTTTGAATGAACTTTAGAGAAATAGGAAGTACATGATCAGTAATAATGGTGCATATGTTTACATTACTGCTTCATTACACGCCTTAAAGATACCTTTGTATTTGGAGAAGTAATAATCAAAGCAATCCTCACCCATTTTTTTTATTGAATCGCAACAAATTTTTGCAAATAACTGGTCCCCCAACTGCCAAGAGGCGAAACTAGTAGCACAGATACCAGCTACCAGCGGAACTTCCACAATCCACCCAGCGCAGCTCCAAGAAATTTGGGTTGAAATGGATTCATCGCCGTTGACACCACTATCACTAGGGGTGACGACCACATGATTATCAGTAGCTGTGGTTGTGGGGATAGTCTTCGGCATCAACATGATCATTAGTACTGCGTATGTCATAGCAATCAACATTTGTGTAGAGAAACCCATTTTTGTTCTTCTATTTGAATGATTCTTGTCTAAGTTTTAGACTTGGATTGTCAAAGAAACAGAGGGTGTGGTTTTATAGATAATCTGAATGAATACGGAGGTAAGTTACGTACATTTTTAAAGACGTTTTGTTGTGATCAATTCCAAAGAAACCTCAAAATTCATGCATAAATAACTTTTTATTTGGGGTTCCGTTGCATGTCAGCAGTACCAAAATGCTTTAATTTGTTGAACTCTTTTGCTATAAATGTTTTGCATGCACATCCAGAGTCAAAAAATAAATAAATAAACTTCATATGGAAAAACATTTACTATTTTTTTTCTTCTTTTTTTAATTTGTTGATGTAATGAATTCTAAATAAGATTTTTTAATTGAAACTTAAAAAAAAAAAAAAAAAGAACAAAGTTTGAAATGAACGGAAACCTAAATATAAAATTAAAGTGTACACATTTATGAATGTTGGACTACAAAGAGTTTCTAGATAACCGTACTGTGGACATATCATGACTACTTCAATTCTAATTGTTGAATGTTGATGGGGGTACACAATGTTGAGTTACGGAAGAAGCAATCTCTCGCGAATCCGTAGTACACTATTTGAACTGGATGAATTGCATCATAGAAAAGACGATTATCCCTATCACTGCATGGGTTTTGTCCAGGTATACACGTTCCCGACGCGCCAAATTTGCAGCACGGTGTTCTTGCATCCGCATATCCTGCATGAAAAAAATATTTCAACTGGTATGGAAGCGGGAATTTATGTATTATGCATAGGGGTGAAATGATGAATTGAGTTCCTTACCAAATTTAACAGGATCCTGAAACTGAGCATTAATTTGTGCAAAAAGATCGGCTCGCACAAAAGTAAAGCCTTGTAAGCCAGAAGCAAGTCGTTGTAACATAGTGAGAAGTCCATTATTATAAATGTTAACCAAATTGTTAATATCCTCTACACATAGAGTTGTCGGCTTTGGAACAGCCCTGGCTATCACAATTGGTGAACATCCCATAGCACAGATACCAACAACTAGGAATTTTCTCCCTCCTAATTTGTATATAGTCAGCAAAATTCAATACAAAGCACAAGCGATATATAAGCATGCGCTTTTCTGTATAATCAGGTGTAAATACTTGGCGAAAATTAAATCTTATAACTATGCATGGCAGTGCATACATACCCTCAATTGTTGTTCGAAAGTGTCTAAAAGGAGATTAGCAAATTGTTGAGGAGTATAAGTTTGGCTACTGTTGGAAAAATGAGGTTGTAGATAGTTGTTCATGTAGTCATTACTACCCGTGGAAATAACAAAGATAGACCTAGCCAAGGTAGCGGAGATGATTGTTGGGGTGCTGTAACTCCTAGGCAAATCATTTGTCACTGAGCTATTAAAGTAGTTGATTTGTTCATCCAGAGTTAAGATGTCTCCCTGCAGTTTAAAATCGATCAAACAAGCACAAAAGCGATATATAAGCATGCGATTCTTCTTTTTGTACGCGTAATCAGGTGTAAATACTTGGCGTGAGAAAATTAAATCTTATAACTATGCATGATTAGCAAATTGTTGAGGAGTATAAGTTTGGCTCTGTTGGAAAAAAATGAGGTTGTAGATAGTTGTTCATGTAGTCATTACTACCCGTGGAAATAACAAAGATAGACCTAGCCAAGGTAGCGGAGATGATTGTTGGGGTGCTGTAACTCCTAGGCAAATCATTTGTCACTGAGCTATTAAAGTAGTTGATTTGTTCATCCAGAGTTAAGATGTCTCCCTGCAGTTTAAAATCGATCAAACAAGAAGAAAACTTAAGTAGCTACTCACCCAGTTCTTGCATCCAAATAAAATAAAATAAAAATATAATTGCATGCAAAAACTTGATTGGAATGTATATATTATTACCCTTATGGTTCCGGTTTCAGGAAGAATCCCTGATGCACCCGATGCATAGTTGATACCAGTGGTTGTGATTCTTCTCATTTCCTCTGAGAGACTCAAATACGCCGGTGGATAAGGTAAGCCAAGAAATTGTGCTGCATGAAAGAAAGCATTAAGACCAATATTAATTACTGTTACATTATAGAGAGGTAGATCTGATAGATGATAGAGGTATACCTATGAAATCTCTTGCAGTAGCACCATTTGTAGCTCTGCCGGTTGGTTGTCCGGTGGGGAAATCAACTCCGTAGGGAGCAAAATTGGATTTGGCTTGATTCTGGAGGAAGTTGTTATTTCCACAGTCAAGACTAGAATCTCCGAAAATGTATACAGCTGGTACTACAGGTGCACTTGCACCTGATGATGATTTTCCCACAATCATTAGTGTTAAACATAGAAGATAAAAACCGAGTGATGATTGAATGGACATGATCATCGAAATTGCCATGGTTTCTGAAATTTCTCTGAAATTAATTTCGTTGATAGCTAGATGGAATGCAATATTCTGGAGAATATATGCTAGATAAGGATAAGATATGCTTGTTGGTCAGATAGCGTTAGCCTATCGCGTTTTTCAAGCAAAAAAAATATGTTAGATAAGGAGAAGATATTCAGTCGGCCTTGCTGTATCAGCCAGTTTCAACTACTGGCTAACAACTAGCTAGAGAATATATTCTTTTCGTCATTTCAAAAATAAATCAAAACATATTTCAAAAATAAATCAAAATAGATGGAGTTTTAGAGTTATAATAATGCAATGCAATGCTAATCTGAAACTATAAGTAGTAATGGAAATTTAAGACAAGATGCAATTTCTTATGAAGGTATCTTCAACCAGTCGAGTTCCTCGGATGTAGACTTCAATCTGCTATTAGTTTCAATCCAAGTGCAGTTTTTAAGCCAGTCTTCTGTGAATCTGTGTCTTGATAGCTACCTGTTTCAAGTGAATAGAACATGATCCCTCCATCATCTTTCTGATGTAATCTAGGGAAATAGACAATGTTCTTCATAAAACTACTAGGAGCAACAGCCGATACACATGAGGTGTGACTAATGAATAGCATATGCTCGCCTAAACTCTCAACTTCATCCCATTCCATCTCAGGTATATTCAATCTAAAAATTCTAACCGGCATATTCCTGAAATATCTTAGAGTCACTTGCACTAATAAAAGGTCTCCAGCACACTCTATTAAATAACCTTGAAAACGATCATCAAATTTCTTCTGGGGCTTCCCAAGAACTTTCCAACTGTTATCCTTCACAGAGAAAATTTCTACCGTTCCAAAATTATCTACGCAAAAGAAAGCCCCATTGTGAAAAACTGCGGTGTTAAGGAATGGAATGTACCTTTTGATAATGCTATTATCGAAGTGACGAGAACTCCACTGTGATTCTCCCCTTCTAATGAATTTGATATTGATTTTCTCGTCACTATGATCCATGGTAAAAACTATACAGTCTGAAGAAGTAGGCAAAGAAGAAAATGATACGACCGAATAACACAAACCCCTATCCATGTCCCGAAGTTTTACTGTTTCTCCTGTGAAGGGATGGTAGAAGAATATGTTTTCCTTTCTCGTTATTAATAGCCAACCGCCCTTATGAAAACATATTGTAGAGCTTGCTAAATCAAATAGGTTGGTGGAGTAATTTTCATCTTTATGCATCGGATTTATGACAACGTAGATAGTACTTCCATGGTATCTAGAGAACACCAGCCATGGAGACAAATATGATGTTGCTCGTAATTCATTTAGATTATTCCAGTAGCTTGCAGCTTTCACTACTCCTGCACTGCATTTTCAACCTTGATTCTCATCATCAACAACCATATTGCTAGTAGTTGTTTCAATTTGTAGTGAGGCTAGTGCCGTCAACATATTTTCCACTTTTCCATCCATTATAACCCAATCCATGGAAGAAAAGAATTCCTTTGGCCATAGACTCGGCGAAGTAATTGTATTGCGAGTACTTTCGATTTCGAATTTGTTCAGTCGTGGAGTTTGGTAGAACACGTAATACAAACAACCACTTGTAAATCCCAACTCAGCTGCTGAGCAACAACCTGTTGTTGTACGACTGCCAACAAATAGAACATGATCTCCGAAACTATTCACATTTTCCCATTCCATTAACGAGAAATTCAACCTCACCACTTCTATTGAAATGACTTCACGATCTTTATACCAAGCCGTAAGTATGTCCACCCTATAAAGTTCATCGCGAGATTCCACATAATGTATTACAAGAACAGTTTTTCTTCCTCCTACTCAGGGAAACCAGGCCTCCTTTTTTACGTGGAATGGTTTAATTGAGATAGCCAAATCATTATGCATGGTAACAGGTTCGATCTCTAGATGATAATCTGTTGGATATTTTCAACAATATAGAAAATAAAATGGTTTTCATTTTTGGTTAGCCACTACAATGGGGAGTGTCATGAGCCTAATAGATGTAATGGATGTTAGTTGGAGATGAAAAGGCATCTCCATAGGGTGTGATGGTTCACAAGAGACACATCCATTCCCATTAGACAATATTGGTGTCTTTTGGAAGTGAAAAGGCATCTCAAATGGGCATGAATTCCCTATAAATAGTGATGGTTTGTTTTCATTCAAACAATGGAAAACACATCTGAATTCTTTTCTCTCTAAGCATCATCAGAAACTTAATACTGTGTGTTCTTGATTGGGACAAGGGGTGCAAACCTTGAATCCAATTTCTCTGTTGTAGGGCTTTCATTGTATCCTGAAGGCATTATTTCGCATACATGTTGCAATCACCAATTAATATTGGGAGGGTAGAAATAATCGTCTAAAACTGTTGGAAAATTTTGGGTATAAAATAGAGGATGAAAACACTAAAAGAAATTGTTGACATTGAAAAAGAAAAGTGGAAAACCGGTTAATATGTAACATATTGGAAGATTGGGCGGCCGACCAAATATCCAATGATGAGAATTTACGATGTTACCGATGCATAAATTGTGAACATTTGCATTACATAGTGTAAAATGTTAAATAGACAATGTCTATATTTTTGGGTATAAATTTGTAGAAGATTGGGCATGAGTAGAGGAGTTACTCATCGTGATAATGTGCTTGTTGAAACAACAAGTATGTTGCCTACAAATTTTCTATTCCTCTAGTGTATGCAAGTCTATAATGACTCCTTGTGAATTAATGGTAAATTTTAATTAGGATCACTAGAGAAGTTACAATTATTTTGTAAAATCAAAAAGGAACATTTTTATTAATGTTTTCAGAATTGATTGCATGGGTAGATGCAATTAATGAGGAGGAATGGCTTAGAACCTAACTTGTAGAGATCCCATCTTTGGAAGAAGCCATCTCAAGCGGTCTTGATTAGTTGTGAATCAAGCTATGATCTATAACGTCATTGGCGAGACTTATAATGAAAATGTAAGACACGAAAGTCTTAGAAACTGAACGGTAAGTCAATTATTCAAGAAAGGAGTAATTGCAGTTAGCCATTGAAACGGACAAAAACTTGGCAGACTTATCATGAAGAGTCTCCCAAAGGAATTGTTTTCCATGAAGTATATAAAGAAATGGGACTAATGTCTATTGAAAGAAGTTTGATCTCCCATAGCAGAAACCCAACCTATGTTTTGAAAAAGATAAACAAGGTTCAATGTGGTACCAACAAGTTATGGATGTAGATTATGGAGCACTAATATAAAACTTCCCATTTTTAATTAGTGTTGGGTTCAGCAAGAAAATAGGATGGATGTAAATCCTTAATGAGTCTGTGATTAGTAAAAGCTGTATCACAGAAAAGCCTTCGAGACTTACCTATATGAGTATGGAAATCAGGCCGTTTCCTACGAGAAGAAGATCGTTCTCTAAAGAAGACTCATGAATCAAGGATATAAGCACATGGCCATTAACATGCTTGGCTACAAAACACATGATTTATGAAATCAATATGTGTGGAGACTCCGGTTTTATCATAAGGGATACTTGGTTCAAGATTGGTTTCACCATAGAATCTCGATAAGACTTTGAGTTTCTTACACTAAGTGAAGGTTCAAATCCAAAAGATACCTATCATTTATGTATTGATATCAACGATGATGCTTATTTCCCAATTAAGCTTGAACTACGTTGGCTTGATCCCACTCGGGTACATAGGCAGTCATTTGAGTGATGCAGCCACTCCAGTTTAATTTGTAAGTTTTACTTTGTTTTATTTTCATGTTTTTTGGTTATTGAAAATAGGGGGAGAATGTTGGATATTTTCAACAATATAGAAAATAAAATGGTTTTCATTTTTGGTTAGCCACTACAATAGGGAGTCTCATGAGCCTAATAGATGTAATGGATGTTAGTTGGAGATGAAAAGGCATCTCCATAGGGTGTGATGGTTCACAAGAGACACATCCATTCCCATTAGACACTATTGGTGACTTTTGGAAGTGAAAAGGCATCTCCAATGGGCATGAATTCCCTATAAATAGTGATGGTTTTTTTTCATTCAAACAATGGAAAACATATCTGAATTCTTTTCTCTATAAGCATCATCAAAAACTTAATAATGTGTGTTCTTGATTGGGACAAGGGGTGCAAACCTTGAATCCAATTTCTCTGTTGTAGGGCTTTCATTGTATCCTGAAGGCATTATTTCGCATACCTGTTGCAATCGCCAATTAATATTGAGAGGGTAGAAATAATCGTCTAAAAGAAATCTTATGAGGCTTGAAAGTTTGGAGTACAACAATTTCTTTTAGTGGTTTCATCCTCTATTTTATACCCAAAATTTTCCAACATAATCTTGGTGCTCATCTACGTTATAATAATCATAACACATTAGATATAACTTACCTTTAAAACATACGATAGACTCAGCTGCGCAAGTCCATAATATCTGGAGTGAACTTCTGTGATCTCCATTGTGTTTCTCCAGGGTGGAAAAATAGAAAAGAAGATTCACTGATATCATTCTCTACATCACATAGTACTCATAAAAAACGAACACCACTGAATCATTATTACCATTATCAGTACTAGGGCTCATCCGAGGAGGTGAGGTTAAAACATAATCGTTAATATATCCATCTTCACAACTGCAGTACTCTAATAATGTAGGTAATTAAGTTGTTTCATTCGTTACGGGGTTCCAAAGAAAACAATCACCAAAATTCCAACTTGATAGATCGTAATCATATGTAATGCTGTCACAAAGAATGTATAACCAACCTTGGTGAGAATGTTTTTGATAAACAGTTGTACCACTCAATTCAGGTATGAATTTTGTACTGCAATTTTCGTCATTATTTGTAGGTTCCAAAATATTATAGAGGGAACAATTTTCTTTAGCTTCTGTACCATAACGTTTCACAAGACAGGGTGCCACTGACCTTGATGGTCCTGGTGAACTGCAACCTTCGCTTCTTTTCCCTAATGCTACTGCCTTACTAATATCCATGAGGGAGGAATATTCAGAGAAACCTATACAAGAAATTGTTCTTCTATGATGGTGTATTTAGAACGAGAGAGTAGGGGTGTACAAAAGGGAAAATTAGGGGGAGACCCAAAAAAAAAATATTCTCATTGGCACATGCCAACACGCATCACTAGCCAATTTCTAAGCTTCTATACCATTTGGCACGTGCCAAAAATAGCGCCCTAGGCTTGCAAACCATGCAACTAGGTCAACTTGGCCGTGCGTGCCATTGTCACATGCCAATACGCATCATTAGCCAATTTCTAAACCGCTATACCGTTTGGCATATGCCAAAAATAGCGCCCTAGGCTTGCAAATCGTGCAACTAGGTCAACTTGGCCGTGCGTGTCATTGGCACATGCAAACACGCATCACTACCCAATTTCTAAGACGCTATACCGTTTGGCACATGCCAAAAATAGCTCCATAGGCTTGCATATCGTCCAACTAGGTCAACTTGGCCTTGCGTGCCATTGGCACATGCCAACACGCATCACTAGCCAATTTCTAAGCCGCTATACCATTTGGAACATGCCAAAAATAGCGCCCTAGGCTTGCAAACCGTGCAACTAGGTCAACTTGGCCGTGCGTGCCATTGGCACATGCCAACACGCATCACTAGCCAATTTCTAAGCCGTTATACCGTTTGGCACATGCCAAAAATAGCGCCCTAGGCTTGCAAACCGTGTAACTAGGTCAAAGTGGCCATGCGTGCCATTGACACATGCCAACACGTTACCACTAGCCACTTTTTATCCCAAGCCGCTACCCAATTTTAGCGCCCGCGACTTGGCCAAAGTGGCCGTGCGTGCCATTAGCACATGCCAACACGTTACCACTAGCCACTTTCTATTCCAAACCGCTACCCAATTGTAGCGCCCGCGACTTGGCCAAAGTGGCCTTGCATGCCATTGGCACATTCCAACACGTTACCACTAGCCACTTTTTATTCCAAGCCGCTATCCAATTGTAGCGCCCGCGACTTGGCCAAGGTGGCCATACGTGATATTGGCACATGCCAACACGTTACCACTAGCCACTTTCTATCCCAAGTCGCTACCCAATTGTAGCGCCCGCGACTTGGCCAAAGTGGTTGTGCGTGCTATTGGCACATGCCAAAACTTTACCACTATCCACTTTCTATTCCAAGCCGCTACCCAATTGTAGCGTCCGCGACTTGGCCAAAGTGGCCGTGAGTGCCATTGGCACATGCCAACACGTTACCACTAGCCACTTTTTATTCTAATCCGCTATCCAATTGTAGCGCCTGCGACTTGGCCAAGGTGGTCGTATGTGCCATTGGCACATGCCAACACGTTACCACTAGCCACTTTCTATCCCAAGACGCTATCCAATTGTAGCGCCCGCGACTTGGCCAAAGTGGTCGTGCGTTCCATTGGCACATGCCAACACGCAACCACTAGCCACTTTTATCCCCAACCTGCTAGCATATTTCCAAGGCATTCCGCATATGCCATTTGCAAATACCACACATGCTACTTTGGCATTTCCTTTCGCACTCAAAGTGCAACTTGCGGCCAAGGCATTCCATACATGCCAAATGCTCCATCAAGCGACTTTGGCATTGCCATCCGCACTCAAAGTAAAAATCGCGGCCAAGGCGTTCCGCACATGCCATTTGCGCATGCCTAATGCTCCACCAAGTGACTTTGGCATTTCCATCCGCACTCAAAGTACAACTTGCGGTCGAGATATCCCGCACATGCCATTGGCACATGCCGCAACGCTTCACTAGCAACTTTGGCATTGCCACTTGCGCCCACTCTCGAGACATCAACACAAACTGGGGGATGCTTTCTTGGGGTTTTGGTTTGGCGGTCACAGCGTGCAGTGTACACTACGCTCGCAATAAAGCAAGGCGTGCAAGGAATGAATATGGTCAATTAAATAAGGAAATTTATGGTGAAAACATTTTTCACCATAAAGCCAACGGTTTCCACCTCCTCTGTTTTAATTGACACATTTACTCAATTCTTTAATGAGGCCAGGGTACGTTCAATCTCACTTGTATAAATAGGTTTCACCTATTCTTCCAAAACACACCAGTCATGGTCAGGCAAAATACAACACTATCAGATAGCAACTTTGCAAGATCTCTCAAAAGATTCCATCGCTAGCAAGCTTCCGCAAGCTTCTACACTTCCGATAAAAGTCGAGATACTACCTAGCCAGAAGTCTCTGGTCTCATCACCCTTATTCGCTATCCTCCCCAAATCAACCCTTCTCCTCCACTTTGTGACCGAAGCAAATATGGAACGGCCATCTTCTTGGTTTAGGCCAGAGTTATACAGATTGATATCTTGAATCAAAAGTGCTCACGTGAAGCACATTTGTTTAAGGGTTTAAACCAGTCTCTCCATCATCGAATTTACCATATTCGGCAGAGGCGATTTTCTCCCATAAACAACAGGTAAGAATCTTAATCTATCTATTTATGATAAGGAGATGCTTGCAATTGTGTCTGCAGTCCAAAAGTGGAGACCATATTTATTGGGAAGGCATTTTAAAATTTACACTGATCATCATAATTTGAAGTACTTTTTGGATTAGCGTATATCCTCAATTGAGCAGCAAAAATGGGTTTCTAAACTTCTTGGATATGATTATGAAATAATTTTTCGTAAAGGGAAAGAAAATATTACAGCTGATGCCCTTTCTCGAAATCCTGGTTTAGTATTCAATGCTATGACTTCTCCAGTATTTGAAGGAGTTAGTGAAATCATTCAAGAAACTAATGGTGATCCGGAATTAGGAGCTTTAATTGAACAATTACGGCACAATCCTTCTTGTAAGCCACATTACTCTCTTCTTAATGATGTCTTAAGATACAAGGGACGCATTGTAGTCAAACCAACATCTGACTGGTGTGCTAAACTCTTACATGAGTTTTATTCAACTCCCTTAGGCGGCCACTCTGGATTCCTAAGAACATACAAATTAATTCAGAACAATTTTTATTGGAGAGGATTAAAAAAGTCAGTTAAGGATTTTGTGTCTCAATGTTAAGGAGTTTTATTCAATACCAGTCATCATACTTCCATTAATATGTCTCCATACCAAGCTGTGTATAGCAGAACTCCACCGTCTATCTCCATCTATCTTCCTGGTTCTACAACTGTGCACGATGTTGATGTAATTTTACGAGCTAGAGATCGTACTCTAAAGATTCTGAAGTTTCATCTTCAAGCTGCTCAAACTTAGATGAATACTTATGCTGATGCTCATCGTACTGAAAGGAGTTTCAACATCAATGACTGGGTATTTTTACGGTTGCAGCCGTATAAACAATTATCAGTATCTAATCAACCATTCACCAAGCTTTCTCCTAAGTATTATGGTCCTTTTCGTATCCTTGAACGCATTGGAGAAGTTGCAATTACCAGCAGAGAGCCGTATACATCCAGTCTTTCATGTTTCACAGCTAAAATTGAAGCTTGGCTCTTCTGTTAATGTTGAGACTATTTTGCCTATTATCATCGACTATGACAAGTGGGACCCTGCTGCTGTTTTAGATCGAAAGATGTTTAATACAGGCAACATGGATGGTACTCAATTGCTAATTCATTGGAAATATCGTGATGTGGAAGATGCTACTTGGGAAGATGCAGATGAATTACTCATGCGTTTTCCTGACTTTGTGGCTTGAGGACAAGCCATTTTTCAGGCGCGGTGGGATGTTACAACACCAACACCTTAAGCTGTTTCCTTAAAGTTACTCTTACCTATTTTAGCTTCTTAGTTTCCTAGTTTAGTTAGACTTCTTTAATTTGTTAAGCGTGTTCAAGTTTCTTGAGCTATAAATACTTAGCAGCCAATTGTATTAGCATTCATAAATAGAAAACTCAGTTTATTTTTACTTCTTTCTTTCATATTTGGTTGCTCACCCCAAAGAAAAAGGGTTTTATCTAGGTTCTTGCTTGTTTTTGCTTGACATCCTTTGTTAGAGGTCTAGAACCCTAACAACATGTAAGTAACAATAAGTAAACCGTGGCTGAAAGTCCTTACAGATCTTAGGTTTAGACACACTTTTTATATAAGCATGGCTGAAAGCCAGAACTAATATTTTTTATTAGCACACAGTTGGAAGCCAAAAACCTTAGTGACACCGATAGAAAGGTAAATAATACGAAAAGCGTTGCGGAAAGTCCTAAGAATCACCGACAAGTAACTGTTTGTAAAGTGTGGCTAAAAATCGACAATTCGATCCAAACAGATCAAATTCCAAGTTTTCAAATTAAAAGAAACTTGAGAAAACAGTTACGAACGGTTTTATCCTTTCAATTAGGTAAATGGGTTTGGATCGAATTTACTCGAATTTTCGTTCGCCCCCACCATGGTTTTAAAAATCGCAGGATTCGCATCAAAAAATTCAAAATCGATTCACATCGCTCTGTTGAATCGAATCTACAAAGAACCGTGTTTATTTATTTTTAATATACGATTTTTGACTTTTTTCCTCCGTTGACTCATCAAATAAAGTGTAAAATTGGTTTTTCCCCACAACACTTCTATCAGTCTGTGTCTCCTCGAACCCCACTCTTTTTTCTTTTCTGTTTGCCAATGCGGACCCATCAGTACCTTAGATATTTAGGCTAGGGAAAGTAACTTTGAAGAAGTTTACGTTGAGAATCGTTGCAGCTGGACGCCATAAAATACATTCAAAACTTAAGGTTGCATGCACGACAACACCTTATAAAGTTCGTGAGTAATTAAGTACTGGGCTACTATGTCTATACCACAAATTTAATTGTTTATAAATATGTGTATATATATTACTTTATACTCATTTTCTAGACATCCATAAAATTTATAAAGTTATTTATCCATCCATGAAAATTAGTGTTATTTACACATGTAGAAGTAGAACTATATTATTAATTTTAAAGGTGTATGTAAAAATGACTATGATTCTACGATTCATTATACGTGCCTAATTTAATGTTAGGGCCTATCCAAAGAACTAGCATTGAATAAAGTCTTTTTTTTTTTTTTTTTTTTTTTTTCCACATCCACCTAAATCTAGTCCACTCAAATTAATAATCATCTATTGAATTATAAATAAATCAATAATTTATTTATAAACAAGTTCAGTGTTCTTTGATCATAATTCCGAGGGAAAAATGCCCACCAAAATCATTTTTTTCTTTTCTATACTCATTCTTGTAGTGAACTCACAAAAAATTCAAGAAGATGATGAAGAAAGGAGTATTCTACTAAAACTCAAGAAAGAAATTGGAAATCCATCAACTTTGGAGTCATGGAGTTCAGATAAGTCTCATCACTGCAATTGGGTAGGTATAAATTGTGACACCCATAATTCTGTTTCAAGTATTTTACTTAAAAATATGAATATTACAAAAAACGTTCTAAATTTTATTTGTGATTTAAAAAGTTTAATACAAATTGATCTTTCTTATAATCGTATTCATGGCGAGTTTCCGGTTTCCATCTTGAATTGTTCAAAACTTCAGTATTTGAATCTTTCCTTCAATCACTTTGTTGGTGAAATTCCAAATGATATTGGATCCTTAATGGATCTTCAAGTTTTGGATCTTTCAGCAAATAATTTGAGGGGGGAAATCCCGGAGACTTTATTTTTGATAAAGAATTTAACGTCAGTGAGCTTATGGGGCAACAAATTATACGGCCAAATTCCAAGAGAAATCGAATGCATGAATATGGATACTGTTGATATTTCGAATAATATGTTAACGGGTTCAATTCCTGAAGGTATTAGTAAATGGATGAATTTGACGTACTTAATTATGTCTCGGAATCGAATAACAGGAGAAATCCCGGCGAGTATTAGTTCGCTTCCGTCACTTAAGCATATTCTACTGTCACAAAACAACTTATCAGGTGAGCTGCCTCAAGAACTAGGTGTACATTCCAAGCTTGTGTCTCTGGATGTCTCGGAGAACAATCTTTCAGGAAATTTGCCTGAGAATTTATGTTTTGGTGGTCAGTTCATTGGATTGGCAGGGTTTTCAAATAGTTTTACCGGAGCTTTACCGAAAACGTTCTTGAATTGTTCTAGTTTGACGTATGTTACACTTTCCAACAACATGCTAGATGGTGAGATACTTCCAGATATGTTGAGTACAAATTTAACGCGACTGAAAATTCTCAACTTGGCAAATAATAAATTTACGGGCACTATACCTATTAGTGTTGGTTCTTTCCGAGACCTTAAGATCCTTTCTTTGAGGTCAAATATGTTGAGTGGTTCAATTCCGGAGGAGATTTTTGATTTACAAAAACTGCAAATATTAGATTTATCGCTCAACAACTTATCAGGATATATTCCCAAGAATATAGGAAACTGGAGGAGATTAATAAGTCAGTCAGATGATGTTAACATTCATCTGGAGATGGTAATTGAGCGTTTGATGGTAAGAGTTGAATATGGTGGTGTTAGATTGCAGATAACAAACAAAGGGATGAACATGAAAATCAAGAATATATACGACAACAGCTCTGCGATAGATTTATCATGCAATAATTTTGAAGGAAATATTCCCAAAGATATTGGTTTATTGACAACACTTTTCTCTCTTAATTTGTCCCATAATTGTTTCTCCAGTGATATCCCGTCAAGTATTGGAAACTTGTCTAGTTTAGAATCTTTGGATTTAAGTTCCAATAGACTGTCCGGACAAATCCCACAATCTTTGACAACAATCGACTCTCTTGGGGTTCTTGACTTATCTTACAATAACTTGAGCGGAAAGATTCCGAGACAAATGCATTTTGATCTATTAAGTTTGGATGGTTCAGCTTTTGTTGGGAACGATTTATTATGTGGATTCCCTACGGAGAAAGTATGCAAGGATGATGGCAGTGATAACAATTCTTTAAAAAATGTTGATGAAGACAGCCATGAAGAAGTGAAAGAGAAATTACTGTTGTACGTTGTTGTTTCAATAGGTGCTGGATTTGGATTTTGGGGTTTGTTCATTGTTTTGCTTATAATGAAACCAGAATGGAGGTTTCGGTATTGGAGATTTATCGATTCTGTTGCTTTTAAGATAATCGGTCATATTCCGAATAATTGATTGTAATAGTACTACTGAGCCTGATAGATACTATTGCAAGGCTTATAAAGCTGATTGGTTTAGTGACTTAATCAATGCATTTATTTTATTTGTACATAGTTGATTTTTAATTCTATGCATATGAGAAGAAATTTGAGTGGAGTTGATGGAAGAATTGAAAATTTGCACCCCTTGTATTCATAAATCTCAACTGCAGGTACGCGCATCTTTTTTTTAGTTTTCTGCTCGTGTGAGTCACTGCATATCGAAATCGTCCCACTTTAACCCTAAACCGGCAAGTCTTTATATATAAACCTTAAGAAGTTTCGCAGTTGGAACCCTAAATCCCCTCGTAATAAAAAAAAAGAAAAAAAAAAACTACATATCGATCATCTATCAAGCGACAACCATGGCGGTCGGTAAGAACAAGAGAATCTCCAAAGGGAAGAAAGGAGGAAAGAAGAAGACTGTTGATCCTTTTGCCAAGAAGGATTGGTATGATATCAAGGCTCCATCTATGTTCACTGTGAGGGATGCTAGAAAAACTCTGGTTTCTGAAAGATCCTGGCTTTCGTGCTTTGGTGGGTCATTCTTGATCCTTTGGATGACCTATTATAAGACTCCAGGAACCAAGATTGCTTCTGAAGGGCTTACGCAGAGAGTGTTTCAGGTGTGTCTTGTTTCTGAGGATCAGTCCTACAGAAAGATGCGTAAAAACCAAGTCAAGAGGACCACATATGCGCAATCATGCCAAATCCGTAAGATGGTAGAAATCATGGTTAACCAAGCTTCGTCTTGTGATTTTAAAAAGTTGGTTGCCAAAATTATCCCAGAGTTGTTTGGAAAAGAGATTGAAAAGGCAACTTCAGGCATTTACCCCCTGCAAAATGCTTTCATCCCTAAAGCGAAGTTCTTGAAGGCTCCAAATTTTGGTCTTGGAAAGCCTATATATGCAGGTTCATGGAGATGATGCAGAAGATCGTGGGTGTGAAGGTTGACAGGCATGCTGAGAAAACACCAGCATAAGTGGAGACCGAAGTTTTTGGAGCTTAGAATTCTCTTGACGGGCTTCATTTTTCACTGATATTGTTTATGCGTTTTTTTTTTCCTGACGAGAAAAGGTTACCATGATAATATTAGCGGTCATGGTAACCTTCTTTTATATGTTTGGAAACAAAATTTAATAGAATTAATTTATAACAAAAACACGTGTCAAGATATGATTTGTCCCCCATACCCCATCATAAAATGCCCCCATCAAGTATTTTTCCGTCTAATACGGTGTCCAAAATTTTCACTTCTTTGATTGAAGCAAATTCTACTGCCTCATTCAACTTCCATCTTAGAAGACTATTAAAATTGAAATGTCGGCCTGACTTTTCAACTTATCTTATAAAGAGTTGTCGATGATGATAACTACTAGAGTGATCAAATTGCACCAATCACATTAATTCTAGAAAGGTTTGTCTGTAACCTCCAATATGGACTGAATTAATGGAGTTGTTGAGTGTTGAAAATCAGATGAACGAAAAAGAATCAAACAAATGTTAGATAAAATCATAAAAATGCTGATTTCTAAATATGTTTTCATTTTCTTTTTTCTTCTACTCATTCTTGTAGTAAACTCACTCAAAATTCAAGAGAATGAAGAAGAACGAAGTATTCTTCTGAAACTCAAGGAAGAGTTAGCAATTGATCCATCAGAACTCAAATCATGGAATTCTTCTCATCACTGCAATTGGAAAGGTATACACTGTGATACCCATGATTCTTTTTTTGCAATTGTACTTCAAAGCATGAAAATTACAAAAAGAGTTCCAAATTTTATTTGTGATTTGGAAAATTTAACAGAAATTTATCTTTCTGATAATAATATTGTTGATGAATTCCCAGTCTCTTTCTTGAATTGTTCAAAGCTTCAATATTTAGATCTCTCAACTAATCACTTTGTCGGTGTAATTCCTAATGATATCGATAGACTTTCGAATCTCCGGATACTTAATCTCGGATCGAACAATTTTTCGGGTCATGTTCCTTCTTCAGTTGGCAACTTTCAGTTCTTACAGAGTTTAAACCTTCTGCAGAATCAGTTTACGGGTAGTTTCCCGCCAGAAATCGGAAACTTACCAAATCTTTTACACCTTTTTATGAGCTACAATGGTGGTTTCTTCCCGTCCGAAATTCCAAATGAATTCATTAAATTGAAAAACTTGCGGACATTAGAGATGTCAAATATGAACCTATCCGGAGAAATTCCGGATTGGATTGGTAGTTTGTCAAATCTGGAATATCTGGGCCTTGCGGGGAACAATTTGAGCGGAACAATACCAGAGAATTTATTTTTTCTTAAGAATTTATCATTGGCGGATTTATCGGAAAACAAATTATCAGGTGAAATTTCAAAAGAAATTGAATGTTTGGATATGCAATACATTGATCTTTCAATTAACGAGTTAACGGGTACGATTCCTGAAGGTTTTGGTAAACTGAAGAATTTGAAAAGCTTAATCATGTATTCGAATCAGTTAACAGGTGACATCCCAGCGAGTATTGATTTGCTTCCATTACTTACCGCTATTCATTTTGGTGGAAACAACTTATCTGGTGAGCTACCCCGAGAACTAGGCTTACATTCCAAACTTGAATATCTTGAAGTATCAGGGAACAAACTTTCGGGAAATTTACCAGACAATTTATGTTTCGGTAGTGAGCTTAGTGGAGTATGGGGATTTTCAAATAAATTTACTGGAGAATTTCCAAAAACATTGACGAATTGTTCCAGTTTAATGATTTTAAGGCTGGATGATAATTCTTTTTCGGGGGAACTTCCAAACATGGTGAGTCCGCAGTTAGTTTATCTCAACTTAGCCAATAACAATTTCACAGGTAATATACTGGCTCTCGGTTCCCTCCAAAACCTTGGGATCCTTTCTTTGAGGTCAAATAGATTCACTGGGTTGATTCCGGAAGATATTCTTTATTTGCAGCATCTCCAAATACTAGACTTATCACGTAACAACCTCTCTGGCCGTATTCCTACAAATCTAGGGATCTGGAGTGGATTAACAAGCGTTTTGTATGACCTCGTCGGTACACGTAAGCTTGAATTGCAAATGGTAATCAAAGGGGCCATGGTTGAAATTAAGGAAATTTATGAATATAGCACAAGTATTGATTTATCCAGTAATATTCTTGACGGAAAAATTCCTAAAGAGATAGATTTGTTAAAAGCACTCTCCTCTCTTAATTTTTCCCACAACCATTTCTCTGATGATATCCCAAACAGTATCGGGAACTTGTCTGCACTAGAGTCCTTGGATCTAAGTTCCAACAGTCTGTCTGGACATGTACCGCAATTTTGGCAAAACTTGATTCTCTTGGGGTTCTAAACATTTCTTACAATAAGTTGAGCGGAAGGATTTCTAGAGGAATTCACTTTGATACACTGAGTTTGGACGGGTCTTCTTACGTTGGAAATGATTTATTGTGTGGATTTCCTAAAGACAAATTTTGCGAGGGTGATCGCAACACTAGTCTTAGAGATGCTAATCATGCAAATGAAGATGATGAAGTCGATCAAGAGGATGCAAAAGAGAAGCTGTTGTTGTATGCTACTGTTGTCTTGGGTGTTGTACTTGGATTTTGGGGTCTGTTTTGTGTTTTGCTTTTGAAGAAAGAGAAATGGTGGTTTCCATATTGGAAATATGTTGACTCTGTTGCAGTTAGAATAACAAGTTCTTTTTTGTAATGCTTTCTTCTTTTTCGGTTTGAAAATTTAGATTCGGAGTTCTGTTGATTGTAAATTAGTTGATTTCTGTTTCAGTTTTACAATTTTATGGGTCTGATAATCGTTCCCAACTGTTCATAGAACATCCATACTATTACTTGTATCCATGAGTTCAAAAAAATAATCCTGGATGCACGTATGCTTGAAACACGCCACTGAAAGTACTTACCAAACTATTACCTCTGTTGAAAAAAGATAACTTAACTAACTTAATGAAGGAAGAAGTAACAAAACAAAGACGACGAGTTGCGGACACCCTTGATCCAGTAGAACTATATATGTTCATCAATTATTCATCAAAGAATTTGGTGCTGCTGAGTTCCGAAATCAGGTCAGTCACTCATATCGTCACCTAGTGACTTTACCACTACAGTGACACCGGCTTTCTTAAAGATGAAAGGCTTGCTAAGTGCTAACTGTCTCCTTCGTTACATAATGCCGAGATATCAACTTTCCAATTCAATGTTAAGTGGGTAAGCTTGACTTCTACATACGTAATCATTTGGAACCTACCTAGCATTGCCGTATTTCATGGGTTATTAGCCTGACTGGTAGATAAACAGTCCATTTATGTTTTAACTGTTCAATGAGATAAGTCTTATATGGTGAGCGGATGCAGTAAATGACTAATCAATATCAATTGTATTTATGAAAATTCAAAGTACCTATATAATTTAACAACTCGGAGTTCTTAGATATCATAATTCAATTTCTGCTCAAATATTTTTAACAAAATTCACTCGAATCCTCCTAAAGAAACCGTTTTCATCTCATGTTTTTTCTTCCTCTACTCTTTTGTGTTATAAACTCACTGAAAATTCGAGAAAATGAAGAAGAAAGAAGTATTCTTCTAAAACTCAAGAAAGAATTTGGAGTGTATCCACCGAGAAAATTTTTGATGGGGGCAAATTCGGATGGGATAATGGGGGACGAATAATAATTTGACACTTGTCCCTCTTTTTCTTACCGTTTTTAACTAATTAACGGTTCGAATTTGCACAGCGGAACTGCCCTTCTCCAAATCTAATCAAATCTTATTAATCTAAATATTAAATAACGTTAGCCTAACCTAAGAAGATCTTCTTAGTCGAGAAGTCTCAGTGCTCGTGTTTCATCTTATATCCTGGCTCCCAGCACATGTAAGACTTCTCTTTAAAATATATATAAACTCACATTGATAATGATAATCATGGAAGAAAATTCCTAGATTTTTGATCGGTTCTGGAATCCTCATCGAGATGCTTTGATCTTGTTGATACTTTTCTAATTCCTTTTAATAAAAAATATCTTCACTGTGTGTTTAATTTTCGATCAACAATACTCATTTTCAGGGAAGAAAAAATATCAATACTGTACCGTTTTAGTTTTATTAAGCTTTGTTATGCAGGGAGGGGATTTTTGGGCAGCCATTTTTTTTAAATTAGGGTTTCAATGTATTATTTTTCTTTTCTTTGCGGCACTGAAGATGATTAACTACAGTTATACGAATGGCGGGGTTAGAGGCACATAGAGTAGTATGTGACAAACGATGTGGAACCAGATCATCAACAATTAATATGATTAACTAGAGAATGGAAACTTATTTGTAGATTGAAAACTAATGTGGAGTGAACACTTTCATTAGTGGACGGTTCTTCTCTCTCTTTCCTCTCTTCTCTCCAAAACACACAGAAGGAAAAAAAAACCGTAAAACTACTTATTTCTTTGTTTAGAATCCTTGATCTATCCGGATTTAATTTGATTTTTCAGATCTGCCGGGTAAATCAAGGTTAGTACTATTAGTTTTTATAATATTAATCAATAAAACAAATTGTTGATCCAATAATTTTTTTATTTAGGTTTCTTATTTTATTTTCTTTGATCAATCTAATGACTTCTCCATGTCATTTAGATTTGTTGTATATTAGCCAAGTTGGTATTTCTTTGTGGTGTTGTTGCTTCATTGTCATCAATTACATCACGGAAGATGATCTTCTCCAGCAAACAAGACCAAAATTGGCAGTGATGTTACTACTTTGGGCATATTACTTCCTTTACATGGAAGCATTTAACATATATGATGTTAATCATCAGGAATCAAAATGGTTTGAATTAATGACCATTAGAAGGATGTCAATTTCGTCGACGGAATGTAAATCTGTACAATTTCGGTTTTTCGCTTCTTTAAGTTTCGAAATCTGTAAAGTTAGTACTAGGTTATTCTTTCCGTTTTCTAATGATGTAATTGATATTGATGTTACTGATTCCAATGGGTGGAATGGTTATTCTCTACCACCATGTATCCTTCAAACCTCAATTATAATGAGGTAATCTAATAAATTTTGGGTTGTTAAAACCCATATTTCCTTCAAAAAAAATATGATTAACTAGATTTGTGGGAGGGTAAATCGGGTGTAGAAACTAAAGATTTTATTTTGTTCAAAGCGATAAGAAAAAAAAGGACAAGTGTTGGATTTCTATTCGTCCCCTATGCCCCCATCCGAATTTGCCCCCATCGTAAAAATTGACAAGTGTTGGATTTTTATTCTTCTAAAACTCAAGAAAGAATTTGGAGTGTATCCAACATTCATAAAATCATGGAATTCATCAAATAGGTCTCATCATTGCAATTGGGAAGGTATTGGCTGTGATACTCATCGTTCTGTTTCTGAAATTTTACTTTCTAACATGAATATTACAGAGAAAGTCCCAAGTTTCATTTGTGATCCGAAAAATTTAATAGAAATTGATCTTTCTTGGAATTACAATCCTGGAGAATTCCCGGTTCCCATCTTGAACTGTTCCAAACTTCCAATATTTAGATCTTACCGTGAATTACTTTGTCGGTAGAATTCCTAATGATATCGATAGAATTTCGAATCTTCAGAAAATTACACTGGCAGGAAATAATTTTTCAAGTGATATTCCTTCTTCAATCGGAAAATTGCAGTTTCTTCATAATTGAATTCTTGTTGATAATCATTTTGATGGTAGTTTCCCGCCAGAAATCGGTAACTCATCAAATCTCGACCATCTTGGAATGGCTTTTAATGATTTTTTGCCGTCAAAAATTCCCGATGAATTCAGTACACTAATAAATTTAAAAAAAAATTGGATGGAAGAAACAAATTTAGTTGGAGAAATTCCATATCGGATTGTTAGTTTTTCAAATCTGCATATTTTAAATCTGGCAACGAACAATTTGAGCGGGAAAATTCTGGAGAATTTGTTTTTGCTAAAAAAATTAACAGATATAAGTTTATATAACAACAAATTGTCAGGTGAAATTCAAAGAGAAATTGAATGTTTGAGCGTAGAAATAATTGATCTTTCTTGGAATGAGATAACGGGCTCGATTCCTCAAGGTATTGGTAAACAGAAGAATTCGCCAGCCTTACTTATGCACCGAAATGGATTAACATGAGAAATACCAACAGGTATTGGTTATCTTCCACTACTTTTTGATATTCGATTGTTTACAAACAATTTATCCGGTGAACTTCCCAAATAACTTGGTTTACATTCCAAGCTTATGTATCTTGAAGTATCAGAAAACCGACTTTCTGGAAACTTAACCGAGTTGTTGTTGTATGCAATTGTTTCCTTTGGGGTTGCAGTTGTATTTTAGGGTTTGTTCTTTGTTTTGCTTGTGAACAAAGACAAATTGTGGTTCCCATATAAGAGATTTGTTAACTCCGTTGCAGTTAGAGTAACAAATTATTTTCTGAATATTTGATAGTAATGTAATATGTTCTTGTTTTTGAATATTGAAGTCTTGTAAGTTTTTCTTCGGCTCTTGTAGGTTTTTGAATAATTTGTTTTTGAGTCTTGTAAGTTTTTCTTCGGCTCTTGTAAATTTTTGAAGTCTTGTAAGTTTTTGAATAATTTGATTGTTCTGGAGTCTTGTAAGTTCTTGTAAGTTTTTGTAAGTCTTGTAAGTTTTTGAATAATTTGTTTTGGAGTCTTATAAATTTTTGTAAGTTTTTTGTAAGTTTTTTGTAAGTTTTTGTAAGTCTCGTAAGTTTTTGAATAATTTGTTTTGGAGTCTTGTAAGTTCTTGTAAGTCTTGTAAATTTTTGGAGTCTTGTAAGTTTTTGAATAATTTGTTTGTTTTGGCTCTTGTAAGTTTTTGAATAATTTGTTTTGGAGTCTTGTAAGTTCTTGTAAGTTTTTCTTCGGCTCTTGTAAATTTTTGAGTAATTTGTTTTTGAATAGTTTTTGAATTTGTTTTTGAATAACAAATTATTTTCTTCGGCTCTTGTAAGTTTTTGTAATTCATTCTCCTCTCTTCCTTAAATTCCCCTTTTCTCGATCAAAAAAAAAATATTGGAGTCTTATTGATAGTAAATTAGTTGATTTGTTCTTCGATTTGACAATTTTGTTTGTCTAAATAAGTTAAGTATGTATATGATTTATGTTTCATAATTGATTCCCAACTACTAAAAGAAATCCAAACTATTACTGTGTTCATGATTTCAAAAATGCAATCTTTGATGTATGCTTGAATCGCGCCACTGAATATACTTAACAAACCTCTAGCGGAAAGAAATAGTTTAACAAACTTAATGAACAAACAATTAACGAAAAAGAGACAACGAATATGATTCATTTTAACTGAATTGGAGAATATAATATTTATAACAACGTGCCCTAGAAAACGAGTAGAACTATATATGTTCATCAATCAGTTGAGAAATTTGTCACGAGGAGATTCATTTATTCTCTGATCAAGTACCGGTAATTAGCAGTCTAATAATACCTGCACCATTTTCACTTGTTTGATTGGATTTGTTGAGCAAATTCGACCGCCTAATTCAATTAATGCCATCATAGTGAAACGGATAAGTTGAGCTTATATGAAAGTGCCATTGGGGCCATAAATATGATGGTCTATCGTCTCTTGAAGTGATCTTAGACTTTATGTGTCCTTGATAATAAAGAATTTGGAATTTGGAAAGTCGACGACTAGAGTGAAATTTCAAACAAGATATTAATGCAGTGGACTAGAAAGAGTCACTGAATTGAGATATTAATAAAATGAAACTGTTGAGTGTTGTGGATAATTATTAGGTGGTAATATTCAATGAATTATGCAAAATCAATCAATCTATATATATCTATATATAGGGTCTTGTTAACTTGTATACCCGTATACATGTTAAGGTTCATTAAAACAACAATATCTTGCATTGGAAACAAGATTTGTTTGTTTTATTATATTGAAAATATCAATTCTTTGCATTGGGAACATAAATTGTTGTTTTTAGTGTAAGAAAAACCAATTTCTAGTAGAATAAGACAAAAAAACACAATTTCCAAAGAAATAAAATAATTATTTATTAAACCTTAACATGTATACGGGTATACAAGTTAACAAAAACCCTATATAATTTACCAAATTAGGAGTTGTGTTTAGATCATAGTTTTCCAGTTTTCTCTATAATATGTTGATTTCTAAACAAGTTATTGTTTCTCTCATTTACTTTCTTCCTCTATTCTTTCTTGTAGTAAACTCACTTAGATTTCAGGAGAATGAAGAGGAGTCCGACTTTGTGCACCCTCGCTTTAACTGGGGTGCACATTCCTCCCTTTTTTATTCGTTCAATTCTCTTCGACCGTCTATTATCTAGTTTTCTAGAAAGAGAAATTATTTTAAGAAAAATAAAAGCACCCTCCATTGGAGACAACAAATCCGAGGAACTCCATTAATACCATTGATATTTTCTCTATGTTCTAATCTGCTTTGTCTTTCGTTTTCCTCTCTCGTTGCTTTCTATAGCTGGGAAAATCAACAAAAGTATGACAATCTTGATTCAGCATATGTCTATTTATCTTCGTATTTTTACTTATCTTCCTAATCAGTCATCATGATCTGGAACTCCATGATTACTGATTGAGCTTTTATTGAGAAAGCAAACCCATTGAAGCTATGTCAATGTCCAATTCCAAACAAAAGCTCGATTTTGGCCTTTCATCTAATATTATACATTCTCTTCTATTTTAAACTAATGAATTAAGTGGTTCATCAAGTTCATTCGCAGATTACTAAACTTTGGGAATCTCATGTTTTTGTACAAAATGGGTTAATTTGTATGTATGTGGATTGTTATCCCGTTGATTATGCAGATAAATTGTTTGATAATAGTTTGCATAGACATGTGATTTTATCAACTGCCATTGTTAATGGCTATGTAAAGACAACGAAGGTTGGAAAAAAAAAACATACAGAAGATATAGATGGGAAAGTTGGAAATGTATTGTCGTTGTCAATTTGTGATCTCCATTGTCAATACAGAAATGTGACGGGGAGAGAGAAAAATACATAAGAGAGAACAAAAAGAACAAAAATACTTCATCTGTTCCATTTTACTTGCTTTTTTAGGGTTTCTTTTGTGTTCCAAATTAGATGATATTTTTAGTTTTTTTTCCCAATTTTCACTAATCTACCCCTGCTTTGGAACCACACCATAGAATTAATTCTCATGGTAATCAACAAAAAAATAATTACTCTATAATTTTTAAATATACCCCATGGAAGATATATACTCAATCTTGTACATCCCAAGTACATAACTATGGGATTGATAACCTTTCCTATATTTTAGAAACACAAAACTAGGTTATTTAAGTCTTTTAAGTAAGAATTAATTTGGGTATTATTGGAAATATTTTATTCTCTTTGATATTTCTTAATATCCGTGAAAAATTCTACAACGTCAAGTAAATCGGAACGGAGGGAGTAAGAAATTATGGACCGGAAATTTGTGTTTTTCTTTTTTACACATAATATTATGAAAATAAATGAATTTCTAAACGTGAAGAAATGTCGGTTGTCCCCAACTAATGGGGAGGGGAGGAATGTGCACCCGAACGAAATATTCTTCTGAAACTCAAGAAAGAATTCGGAACTGATCCATCATTATTCTTAAAATCATGGAATTCAAATAAGTCTCATCACTGTAATTGGGAAGGTATTCACTGTGATAACCATCATTCTGTTTCTGGAATTTTACTTTGAAATATGTATATCACAGAGAAAATTCCAAATTCTTTATGTGATTTAAAATACTTAACAGAAATTGATCTTAGTATCAATAATATCCCTTGTGAATTCCCAGTTTCTATCTTAAAATGTTCAAGGCTTCGGGTTTTAGATCTTTCTATTAATGAATTTGTTGGAATTATTTCGGATGATATAGATAGACTTTTTAATGTTCAATATCTCAATCTGGGATATAATAATTTTTATGGTGGTATTCCTTCTTCAATCGGAAACCTAAAGTTCCTACAAAATTTGATTCTTACTAGCAATATTTTAACATGTAGTTTCCCACTAGAAATCGGGAATTTATCGAATCTTGATATTCTTGATTTGAACGGTAATAATTATTTTTTCCCGTCGAAAATTTCGAAAGTGATCCGTAACTTGATAAATCTGAAGAGTTTGTCGATGTCGGATACGAGTTTATATGGAGAAACTCCGGATTGGATCGGTAACTTTTCAAATCTAGAATTTCTGGATCTCACGAAGAACAATTTGAGCGGGAAAATTCCGGAGAGTTTGTTTCTATCAAAAACCTTAAAGTCTGTGGGTTTAAACAACAACAAGCTTTCGGGTGAAATTCTGAGAAAAATCGAATGTCTAAACATGGAAGAAATCTCTCTTTCTAGTAATGAGTTAACAAGTTTTATTCCGGAAGGTATTGTTAAATTGAAGAAACTAATGAAGTTAATTTTGTCTCGGAATCGATTAACAGGAAAAATACCGGTGGGTATTGGTTTGCTTCCATTACTTACCGATATCATTATTGGTGAAAACAACTTATCAGGTGAACTGCCTCCAGAACTTGGTTTACATTCTAAACTTGAATATCTTTATGTATCAAATAACAAACTTTCGGGAAATTTACCGGAAAATTTATGTTTTGGGGGCATGTTATCAGCGATATTTAGGTCTTCAAATTATTTTACAAGAGAATTGCCACTCACAAATTGTCCTTGTTTAATGCAAGTTTTATTCGAGGAGAACATGTTAAGTGGTGAGATTCCAGATAATTTTTGGTCACCTATGGATTTATTCATGGTATACTTAAGGGACAATCGATTCTTTGGGGAACTTCCAGAAAAGTTGAGTCCGAATTTAGTCATCTTCGACTTATCAAATAACAATTTTTGAGGTAGTATACCAATTGGTCTTTTCTCACTTCAGAACCTAAATATTCTTTCCTTAAGGTCAAATAGATTCAAAGTTAAGAAAGATATTCTTGGTGAAATTTTCCACACCTCTCTCGGTGGAGATCAAACTATATATATATGGATTACATTACCCTAAATAGGACAAATATTACATGAATGAGAATAACAAATATACTGAACAAATCATGCCTTTGACATAGGTCGTATAACTGTGATTGAGAGATGATTCATTGGTAGTTGTCACACTAAAGGATCAGCGCTAATCAAGCCACTGATATAGGCTTTAGCTGCTATATCCTTAACATCCCCCTTCAAGTTAAGCATGAGTTGGCGAATGTTTAACTTGTCTCTAAGATATTGAAACATTTGGTGAAGCTAGGACCTTTGGAAAGATGTCTGCAAGTTGATCTTTAGAAGAAATAAACTTCACTTCTAACTGTTTGCTAGCCACTCTTTCTCTTACAAAATGGTAGTCGATTTCTATGTGTTTAGTACGCGCATGAAATATCGGATTGACTGTAAGATAGGTTGTTCCAAGGTTGTCACACCATAAATAAGGAGTAGAAATAGGAATTCCAAGTTCTTTAAGTAATGACTGAATCCATACCATCTCTGATGTAGCTATTGAAATGCCTCGATACTCCGCCTCAATGATTGATTTCGACACAATTTGTTGCTTCCTTGCACTCCACGATATCAAGTTGCCGCCAAAGTAGATACAATATCCACTTGTTGACCTTATGTCATCCAAATTTCCTTCCTAGTCGCTATCGGAATAAGCATGAATGGATAAAACTATGGATTTCCTTATTGCTAGACCATATTTAACTGTGTGCTTTAAATAACGAAGAATTCGCTTCACTAATTCCCAGTGTTCTTTATAAGGATCGTGCATATATTGGCACACCTTTGCCACTGCCACAACGATATCTGGTCTGGTAAGATGAAGGTACTGAAGATCTCCTACTACACTTCTGTACAAGGTAGGATTATCAAATTTGTTGCTGCCGACTCGTTGTACCTTATCATTGGCTGTGAGAGGAGTGCAGATAGGATTTACACCATCCATGTTTGTACATTTAAGCAAATCAGCAATGTACTTACGTTGGCTGAGTATTATTGCACTTCCCTGTCTGATCACTTCGATGCCCAAAAAATAACTGAGATTACCCAAATCATGAACTGCAAACTCTGTACTTAAGTCACTGATAAGTTTATCGACAAGAAGTGAACTGGAGCCTGTAATTATGATGTCGTCGACATAGACTAGTACATAAGTTATACCTTGTTTTGATTGCTGCACAAATAAGGAGGAATCTTATATCGACCTCTTGAACCCCAAGTTTGTTAGATAAGAGCTTATCTTGGAGTACCATGTACGGGGAGCTTGTTTTAAGTCATATATTGACTTGTTGAGTTTACACACATATGTTGGGTTTTCAGGATCAACATATCCCGGAGGTTGCTTCATGTAAACTTCTTCCTCAAGCACAACGTGAAGAAACGTATTTTGAATATCCAATTATTTCATATCCCAATTATGTGTTGCTACTATAGAGAGAACTAACCTTATAGTGCAAGGCTTGATCACTGGGCTGAACGTTGCACCATAGTCATCACCTGTTTTCTGATGATAACCATTTGTAACCAGTCGGGCTTTTCTTTTGTCCAAATCTCCATTCGTTTTTTGCTTAACTCGAAACACCCACTTGGAACCTATCACATTCATTCCATTAACATATGGTACCTTAGTCCATGTGACGTTACGTATGTGAGCATTGATTTCAGCATCCATGGGTGGTCTCCAGTTTGGATCTTTAGATGCTTCTGTATATGACTTTGGCTCGAAAAACTTATCAATTTTTAAGGGATATTTAGTAGCTGCTAAACACATTCTCTTGACAGGCTTTCTGATGCCATATTTGGCTCTAGTCACCATAAAATGTTGTTGCTGCGTTGTTGAACTGGAAACTATTGTAGAGGATGTACCAACATTTGTGTCACGCTGTGTATTCTCAACATACGGCTGAATGATGGGTTATGGAAATGCAGATGACGATGGTGCTGATGAATCAATAGCAACAGTTTGCTGAGCTGCTGGAAAGTTCTGTCTAGGAGGTACCAGTGATACATAAAGAGTAGAAGAGGAAAAAACTTTAGTAGACAATTATCTCTGTAGTGTATCAACCGAAGTTACCAGCTGCTTGGAAGTGAATGGGAATGTATCCTCTTCAAATTTGACGTGGCAAGAGACATATATACGATTAGAAGAAAGATGCAAACACATATAACCTTTGTGAGCACTATTATAGCCTATAAAAAAACAAGATTTTGACCTTGGTTCTAACTTGTTAGAGGAATATGGTCGTAAACAAGGGTAGCTGAGACATCCAAATACTTTTAACATACTATAATCTGGGAGTTTATGAAACAACAGTTCTAAAGGAGTTTTAAGTTCAGTTTGAGAAGCTGGTAGCCTATTAATTAGGTAGCATGCAGTAGAGAAAGCTTCCGACCAGTAGGAAGTTGGCATTGAGGCTTGAAATAACAGGGCTAAACCGGATTCTATGATATATCGAATGCGACGTTCAGCTATGCCATTTTGTGCTGAAGTGTGAGGACAAGAGAACCTATGTATGAACCCTGACTCATTGAGAAATGATGTGAACTTTTTATACTCTCCACCGTTATCTGACTGAAATATTTTCATTTTATGCTCGGTTTGATTTTCTATCATTCTTTTGAACTGAACAAAGATAGGTAATGCATCAGAATTACGATGAAGTGGATATATCCATGTATAATGGGAAAATACATCTAAGAATAGAATGTAATAACGAAAACCATGATTAGATAGATGTAGAGAAACCAATAAGTCTGAAACAACTAAGCTTAATAGCTTGTCAATAATAGTAGTACTACTGACAAAAGGGAGTTTACGAATTTTTCTAACATGACAATAATGACAGAATTGAAACTCTTTATTGCAAACTGGAAGGGAAAACTTCTTAACGACTTTAAGAACGGTTTTGAGCATCGGATGACCTAGACGCTGATGCCAAATAGGAATAGTTTCTGCAATATAGGTAGATGAAATTGATTGATGTATCTCTCGCACTCCATCAAATATGTAGAGTTCATTCTTACTCCTTCCCCACAACAGCATTGTCCCCGTGTGGATGTCCTTTACAACAAAGAAATCAGAGTGAAACTCAAAGCATATAGAATTGTCTTTGTAAAACTGTGAAACTGATAACAAATTAGCTTTAATTTGTGGAACATGAAGTATGTTATTTAGATTGAAAGAAAGACTAATGATTGTAAACGAAGCTTTACCAATATTCTCAATTGGCAGCACATTACCATTACCAACATGAACACGTTCAGTGCCATCATATTAGTGATGGATATTCAGATTGTTGAGATTTCCAGTGAGATGGTGAGTAGCACCGGTATCAGTGATCCACTTATTGTCAACACCTTCTCCTAGAAATGCAAGATAAGCAGCTTGCCTAGGATTTCTAGGAATAAAGTCTTGTTTGAAGCGAAACCAGTAGTGCAAAGTATCATACTTCTTACGGCTACATATCTGACATGGTCCTTCACCTTGATCGACTTGTGGCTGGTTCCTTCGTTGTTCAGGTTGATTTGGTGGTCGATTAGGCGTCTGGTTTATTCTCTAATCCGACCTATGAAAGGGTATAGCATTTGAGGATGCAGTTACATGTGCTATTGGTTGTTGAAGTAAAGACATATGCTGCTCCAATAACATATCATAAGTGAGCAGATGTGCGTAAAATGCATCCATTTCAACCTTTTCCATTGTGCTTAGAGATGTCACAATGGAATCATATGCTTGATCCAAGCCGCTCAAGATAGCTTGTTGCATATCTTCCTCTAATAGGGTGTTTCCTGATGCTGCAAGAGCATCAAATAACTATTTAGATTTTGAAAAATACTCTTGCATAGAATTGTTACCTTTTCGAAGACTATGCAGTTGTATTCTGAGATTCATATGATGAGCTCTAGTCTTGGGTGCATATCTCTTTTCAAGTGCATCCCATACTTTTTTTGCATTTCCAAGTCCTGAAACACGACCAAGAACACCTTCTGTGAGTGATGATAGCAACCACCCAAGCAAGATCTGATCTTTCTCTTCATATTTGGTATAAGCAGTATTGACAATTTCAGTGTTTGGAAGGGTTCTTGCTGGTTTTGTATAGGTTCCATTAATATAACCCATCAAACGATAACCTTCTAGAAGTGGGTTAAACTGGGTTTTCCATAGAAAATAGTTCGTGTCATTGAGTTTGACACTGATAAGGTGATTGACATGAATCTGTTGGAGTGTTGTAGTTTCCGGTGTTGTCATGATGTCAATGAGACTGAAGAATTTCTGGTTTAAGCGTGGTTTATAGGATCGTTGGCGTGATACCAAGTTAAGAAAGATATTCTTGGTGAAATTTTCCACACCTCTCTCGGTGGAGATCAAACTATATATATATATATATATATGGATTACATTACCCTAAATAGGGCGAATATTACATAAATGAGAATAACAAATATACTGCACAAATCATGCCTTTGACATAGGCCGTATTACTGTGATTGAGATCTGAGTCATTGGTAGTTGTCACACTAAAGGATCAGTGCTAATCAAACCACTGATATAGGCTTTAGCTGCTGTATCCTTAACATTCAATAGATCCATCCCCAAAGAGATTTGTCAATTGCAGGAGCTCCAAATATTAGATTTATCACTAAACAATTTCTCCGTCCATATTCTTGAAAATATAGGGAACTTGACTGCACTAAAACATAATTCAGGGGGGGTTTTCCACTTATGGTGGTTTAGGATTTGAGATGGTAATTAAAGGCATCATGGAACAAATTCCAAAATTATATGCATCTATCTCAGGTATGGATCTATCATGCAATATTCTTGATGGAAACATTCGAGAAGAGATAATCTTGTTATCGCGACTCTCTTTGCTTAATTTGTCTCATAATAATTTCTCAGGTGATATCCCAATTAACCTCGGAAATATGTTTACACTGGAATCCCTAGATTTAAGTTCCAATAAACTCTCTGGACTTATTCCACAATCTTTGGCAACAATCAACACGCTCGGGGTCTTGAACCTTTCATACAATGAGTTGAGCGGCAAAATTCCAAGAGAAACTCACTTCGATGCATTGAGTGTGGATGGTTCAGCATTTGAAGGGAATAATTTGTTGTGTGGATCTCCAACAAAGAAATCTTGCGAAGGTAATCGCAATACTAGCACCAGTGAAACTAATCCAGTAAATGAAGTCGATAAAGTTGATCGAGAGGATGAAAAAAACAAACTATTATTATATGCTATTGTTGTCTTGGGGTTTATAGTTGGATTTTGGGGTCTCTTCTTTGTTTTGTTCTCGAAGAAAGAGGAATGGTGGTTCCCGTATTGGAGGTTTATTGACTTAGTTGCGGTTAGAATAACTGATTATCATATTTAGAATAAACGATTGAAATAATATACTTGGAATATTGAAAGTTTATTGATTGTAAATTGATAAGTGAATTTGATGATTTGAACTTCTAAAAATCATGATTATTTTGGGTTGATAGCAAGTCATGTGCTTTCTGCTTTATTCATATGACTTTCAGTTCCCAACACTATGAATTGACCGAGACAAATAAACAAGATTGTACACTTTTTTGGATTACAAGGATTGTTCTTCTTCAACCACATTCCGGGCACAAAGCACACTGAGAGCTTTATATTCCACTGCCTTTTTTTGGCCTACAAGGCAGAAAGTATTAGTTAAAACTCAAGTTCAATGCATTTAATTGTTTTATTTGTACTAAACCGAAAAAAATTCATGCTCCTCTTTACTATCATTGGATGAGAGATTTTAGTGGAGTTGTTGGAAAATTTGAAAGTTTGTACCTCTTTATCCTCCTCATAAAAGACGGTAATTTTATCCAACTCCAATATCAATTCTTCTTTCCGCAAACAAACTTTTTGACCAAAGATTTTTGGCGAACTCTTCAAATGCAATGCAACATTCTAGATATGTTTAGCGCCTACAGAACAAATGGCTTAATATCTAAGCCACTTTGCATAGTAATTCATCAAAAAATACATCTAAATGGCTTCATTCAACAAGAATACCCAATTTTATCTCCTATTTCTAAATCTTCATATCTTGGGTGAGGGTAAAATACCCGATGGCCACGTGTCAACATCTCAAGAGATGATTTCATGATGAGATGATAAGGTAGGAGCACCGAATCATTCTCCATAAAGCTGATCTCATCTGAATCTAGACGTCTGCCACCAACATCGCATGAACGACGCATGTGAAGGATCAGAAGAAGTCAACATCAGAAGGATCAGAAGAAGTGAGGGCGAGTCAATTCTAAAATGCAACACTGCATTTAATAAAGGATCAGAAGAAGTGAGGGTGAGTCTATGTCACAGCAAATAACTCGGACGATCTATACTATAACTCGTAGACGAAGCAGCATAGAACTGAAGAAAAAGATACAGGAAATGATAAATGAAGGTAAACTTCAGGAGTACATCGCGCAACCAGCGATCCAACCCATGGTAGGGGAACCAGTCCACCATGTGGAAATACCGCGCGAGGCGCAGTATCTGGGATGCAACACGATATCACACTCATCCTCTACCACACCCGAAGGAGGCATTACGGGGTGAATCCACTAACGAGACATCAAATGTAATGAGGTTTTTAGTATAACAAAAGAACCTCCAATTGAGGAGTGGATGAAAATACCTATTAGTTTCTCAACCTCGGAGGCACCAGACGAGGGGCGCAACCACAACAATCCTTTAATGGTTGCGATGGCCATCGCACTCCCCGAACAAGAAGGAGAGGAGTAAAATCCCAAGACGCTTCCCTGGGCGATGCCAAAGATCTTGATAGATGGAGGGAGCTCTGTTGAGATCTTGTTTTACGAAACTTTCAAAAAAATGGATCTCCGAGATGAATATCTGATTCCTTCCACTTATAATATATTTGGCTTCAATGGCTCGTCAACCCGACCAATGGGCCAAGTCACGCTAGAGATCAGAGTAGGGAAGATCCTTACCTTAACCACCTTCTGTTTGGTTGACGTGGCCTCGCCATATACGACCATAATTGGGAGATCATGGATCCATGGGATCAAAGGAGTGGCTTCGACGTATCACCAAAGGCTAAGATTCCCCACCCCTGACGGAATCGCGAAAATAGTAGGTGACTCAAGAGAAGCCAAATACTGCTATGACATGCACGAACAACACGATGAGAAAAGAGCTAAGAATGATACCAACCATGCCAACATTAACGCCTATGCCATGGTGACAGCCCGAGCACTAGCTAGTGCCACAACTTTCCATTCGCCGAAGCTCTTATGGCAATCACAACACCTCTCCACTGATGGGGAGTAGGAATCAGCCGACTGTCTTCGATTACCATCTCAATTGGATGGACACTCAGGTTACGCTCAAATCTACCCTAACTACGGAGAAAGCATACACAACCCCATCTTGAAACCCTGGCCACGAGACAAACAAGGCTTAAACGCATGCGATCCTCCTCAATCAAGCACGAAACACCCTAAGTTCATATTCAGAACCAAAAACTACTTCACAAGGTGGTTAGAGGCACCAACATCCATGGAGGAACCGGTGGATAACAATCCAGGGGTAATCAAAATCATACAATAAATGATCTCAGACACGCACCAAGGGAGAAAAAGACGGCCCAAAACAAATCCACATAGGAATAAGTGCTCAGGGAGAAGCAAATTCCCACCGAGGTAATTCCAAAATGGGGAGAAGCACAACCCCATAACAATATGGATTGCATGAAAGACAACTTCCCAATCCCTGACATTAGTCAGCTAGTAGAAGTCGTACCCAAACTAGAACTACAGTCCTTAAGAGACATATACTCGGGATGAAACCAGAACCGCGAAGCTCTATTCACGTACGAAAGGTTACGGAAGTACCCCAGCGAATCTATCGCCAACATGGTGAGCATGAAGTTAGATGAACTCGGAACCGACCGAGGTAATAAGTTACGAAATGTGCTTTGCGCATTTAGAAACCCACGGCCTGGGTCGAAGCGAATAATCTCCTCCATCGTCCAAGAGGTCCAAACGACCCCAACAACACAGTCCAAGGAAGGTGAAAAGAACCCTAACTCGGACACAACACTCGCCAAGCTACACGACGACGAGAGATGATACCTCGGGAAGGAAGACAATCCCTCCGAGATTCCTGGCTACTCAATCTTGAGAAAATCTTATCAGATAATATATCATGACAAAGCACTAGGATTAGAATCCTCACGTCATAGGGTCGTGATACCTTACTAAAATGTAACAAGGGTCCACAACCCTCTTATGAAAGTAATAAACTTAGACTTTTTTGCGTGATCATTTTACTCTTTATATTTTTGCACTAGTTATTTCTAGGTTTTTTTTATTTTTTTATTTCGTATTTCATTTATTTTTGTTTTTTCATATATCTCCGCTCATTTCAATATCCAAAAAAATCCCCTCAAGATGATGGCATGGTGCTAGCCACACCTTCCATTCTACAACGAATAATGCGGGTAAAATACCTAAGCTTCCCAACACGGACATAGACCTAAGGCAATTCCATCTTGACGAATGAAGCATGATGATGCGGGGGACACCCTAAGCTACCTAATACGGATACAGACCTAGGGTAATGCCATCACGATCCATAAATCGGGTGATGTCCTACCATAACAGGAGATACTCATAATCAAGGAACTAACCTTTGGATAAAGGGAGAATCACTTGACCGAGGTATCTCCCTCCAAACGATGGTTGAACGCCAGATGGCTCAAACAATTGACCACACAACCAAGGGGAAAGTATAACCTAAACATGATACTACTAAATTCAAGCCAATAAAGGCATCATCATAATTAGGGAAAAAAGGAAAAGTTGCCACGCCCAGCTTCCAACACCGTAAGAGATGGCCAATCCAATTAAGGAAATGATCACTCATTGGATTGGTCACCCATGGTTGGACTCATAGCCAACACACAATATCCTCAAAAGCCAACCAACACAAACAAAAACATGGCATAAGATAACCAAAAGGCGTTACTATGAAAACCATCCTAAAATAAGGCATAAAAGTATGATCACCTCCCACATATGAGGACTTACTTAAATAATGTTTGAAAGAACAATGCCTCCAAAAACAAAGTAGGACTTACCAACCTAAAATTGTTTCTCATATTAAGAGTTAGATAAGAAAAAAACATCAACGCAATACTCAAAAGATGTACCAAAAGAGAAGATCCGTAAAAACACGAATGTTCAATCCCCTTGATAGTCACCCGCACCCTACGCGATCTCCAACTGATCTCCAATGCCTTGATCGAGCTCCATCCGATCACTAGTGCCATGATCTCGTTCCACCCGATCCTCTCCCTCGGGGACTACAGAAGGAACTTACTTGGGCCCGAGTGGAACTGAAGGAGTCCGAACCACCGCAGCCGAAGCAACTATCTGACGATCACGAAGAACTGCATCTTTGCAGGCTTTGGTAATCAACAACTTATACTCAGCACGAAGATCGCTCAGTTTCTGATTCTTATCAGCACGCTCGGCCTCCATATCCTCCTCGTGATTATTGACCAACACGTTAAGCTCCTCATCCAGGCCTTCCTTGGAAATTCGCGTCTCCTCAAACTGCTTCTTCATCTCTGCGATACGTTTACGAGCCGCTGCAAGAAGGATTGAAGAAAAAGTCAATACGAAATCTTCAACCTGTAAACGCACAAGTTTCATAAAACTTAAAAACCACTAATAAACAACCTTCGTGATTAACTAACGCAGAATCTAAAGTATGTTCCACCTGGGACTTTTGGTTATCTAAAGCACTAATTTGTGCTTCCACAGGAGTTATGGCCGTATCACTGGTGGGACATGATAATATATGCCTATCACGCCCTTTTTCAAGTTGAATAGAATCGCGTTTATGACGCATCAACTCCTCCCTCTCATCTTCAGTCCGAGCCAATAATGGCATATAATCGGATTTACATTCAATAAGCTTGTCTTTCTGACTCCGAAGAAGCTTGATGTCCTCCATACGATCCACAACTACTTGCTTAGCCTTATATAGCATTGACCGAAGCTCGACAATGCGATCACGATGAATATTTACATCCGCCCGAAGTGAACCATTTTTATTTTCTAAGGCATCAATTTTGCACTGGCGAGAGCTCACATCGAGCTTCCAATTACATATTTCCCTAGCATACCTATGAACGGTATCATTTAACTTCTCCTCCGAACGTTTGATGGTGGCTATCAATAGAGGGGGACTACTTCAGAAATATAAAAAGCCTATCATGACAAAATCATCAAGAAGAAGGAGAAAAAATACCTTCTAACTCCTTATTATCCTGGCGTAGGGAACGGTTCACCTCTTGAGCCATACCAACAGCTAGGCGCAAATTCTGAATCTCGGGATCGTATCCTAGCTACGCGAGTCTCGGATAACATACCGATATGAAGGTTGTTACTCTAGTAAAATAAACAACATATCTAAGTTAGAAAAACCTCAACTAGGGCAATCAAAATAAGGATGTTGTATCAATCTCAAAACATACCGCTAACACAAGCTTTTGATGAGCAGACTTTGGCAACGAGGTTAAAATATGAGATGGCTCATCCTCACTCATCCGAGCATATGGCTCTGAGCACAACAGCTTCATAGACTCGGACCCATCACCAAATGTAAAGGAGGACGAACCTGAAGGTGATGTGATTTTCAATTGAAGTTATAGTAAAGAGTTCGTTGAGGCTTGTGAAGGCAATGATTTCTAGACTTAGTAAAACTTCAAAATAAAGAAAACTTGATTCAAGATTAATTTCAAGATATTAGGAATAACCAAGACACTGATTCCACTATTACACATGAATAAATTATGGTAAACAATCCAAAACTCTAATTATCTTTTAAATCCCTTGTTTCTTAATTCACAAATAATCAGACAAATTCTCAAAAATTAATTGTATCCCTTAAGCATAGATTATCTTAATACAAAGCATAACCTATCTAATTGAATCACAACTAATGAAAAAAATTATGCAAACAATTAAAAACTCTGCAAAAACAGTGATTTAGTGAATTATAAATTATAAATTAGAGAAAATAAATAATTACCAATTATTCATGCACAAATAGCTTCCTCATTGCCTTGGTTTTGGGAGATTTAGCCGCTCATCATGTTGGAAACACGCTCAAAATTCATTATTATTGCTCAAAGGGTGTTTACAAAGATGACAATGGGGTTTGTAACATATATAGCTGTTACAGGGACAACTATTACTCAGAAACACTCAGAACTGTTGCGCAGACCAAATAATCGTTACAAAATTTGTTACAAAGATAAAATGACAACTCTGTTAAAGTAGTGATCTATTATTCGCCTTCTTCTTCACCTGAAAGTGCAGCGACGACTGCAACTTTTTTTTTTTTTTTTTAGCTTTCTCCACACTTCCTTTGTACCCCCAAACTCTCTATTCCCTCTCGACTTCAGTAAGGTTCGTATTTATACTTACAAGACCCCCAAAATCTCCGAGTTAATGCCAAAATATTTTGTTTTAAAGTCTTGATATTTTTATCTTCTTTCCTTCCTTGCAGAGGTTTCATTTCCTTCTTGAACGTCTGCTGATGTCGACACACTCCCAACGGGCTGAGATCACATTTATTTAGATAAATACTCAGTCATTGCACACGCCAGGCACCATAGTTATCACAATATACACGGGAATACAGATTTGAAATCCCAATATTCTTGTGTCTCCTGTTCCACGTAATCCTCATTTCTTCTCGAGTCCAACTGAAGTACCAGCTCCGTTTTTCCTTAACAGTCCATTCCCAGTACAAATCCGAGTAATAAGTCCGTATAAAACTCAATAGAACCCGATCCAGGAATTCATGCAACTGCACAAATATGTTCCCGCCAAAAGCAGAATTTGAATGTTGAAGAAGGAGTGCCCCGATCCAAAATGTAGGCGCCTTTAATACATGGGGTGCCCTGAGGTGCCCCTTATCCAAGTTGAGGGTGCCTTTAGTAATTTCTCTGGGGGTCCAAAAAGCACTTTTTGAGCAAATTTTTCCATACAAGTGTAATTCCTCCAAAAACACCTACACAAACATAAAAACACCATAATAAGTACAAAAATCGAGACTAACAATAGAGATACTGAGGACAATTCATACACAAAAATGCATCTATCAAATACCCCCAAACTTATTATTTGCTAGTCCCGAGCAAATCTAATCTAGAAAATAAAATGACTGCACTTAGCACGTGCAGCATGCCGTTAAACCACTAGGTGGCCCTAGTGGCGGAGTGTTGTCTCCGTAGGGTTTACCAGAGGTGTACCCACAAAACCTTTACTCCAAACTCTAGATATCTACGCAGAACCTTGGAAGGCACTAAAGAATCTCCTTGGTTTGCATACTTATTGAATACAGGAGGAAGTACCCTGATGCGAAATTCCAATTGTTGTACACGAGTTTGCACTCAAGCATACTAAAATTCATATAAAGTTACAGAGCTCTGCTCAGATGGTTTCTGGACATCATAAAATGGAGTCAACCAATCACATAGATTAAGAAGAGAAAAACGTGGATTATATTGGCTAGGGTGAACCTATCCTAACGGACTGAGATACTGGTCTTGGACTAATATCAACACACTAGCATATACAATGGACCATTGGTCGATAATCCTAACTCTAGGTCAACTCAGCTGGCATATACAAGGGTACCATTGGTCGACTTTATTGTATTTATTCCGTTTGGTCTAGTGGTCTGGTCTCAATTTTATTTTATTTTTTAATCTCAGCCACTCTATTTCACCCTAGCAATGGTAAAAAGAAAAATAAAAGAAGTGGTCAGGAGTCTTTCGATGTTTCCATCACGAGGATATGGCGAAACTACCATGTTTTCTTTTTCTAACACCTGAGATCTGTGCTTTTCTGAATAGACTCTTTAGATGTTTCCATCTAATCAGATTGGTTCCTCAACTCCTACAACCAAAATGCTTCCATCCACTTAGATTGGTTAGTGTCATCCTTAATAAACATAAATTTCTAGGCTCCGAAGTTTAATTATTGCAACTGAAAACTAACAAGAAGTTTATTCTCCACCCCCAAACTTAAATCTAACATTGTCCTCAATGTTTCTAATGAAATAGCAATACCAAAAAGTAAAGTAACATGAGGAATCAATAAAGAGAGAAGTCGGAAAGATAGTACCTGGATGAAGAGGGAAATCAAAAACTAATATACAACATACAATCGCCTCGATGGTCAATCAAGGGTAAACAGGGTCCTCCATAGGGACCTCATCAACATCACCTGTAGGAAAGGGCTCTAAAAATGGTTTCAATCTCTAACCGTTAACCTTCAAAGAACTACTACCATCCTGTGTCTCGATCTCAACAGCTCCATGAGGAAAGACAGTGCGAACAATAAGAGGACCCGTCCACCGAGAACGTAACTTCCCAGGGAAAAGATGCAAGCGAGTATCATACAGAAGAACTTTTTGACCTGGAGAAAATGACTTCCGTAAAATATTTATATCATGCACAAGTTTCATTTTGTTCTTAAACTCCTTCGCACTATCGTAAGAATCTATACGAATCTCGTCCAACTCATTGAGCTGGTGAAAAATTTAGCAGCTTAACAGCCCAATAAGCTCTATGTTCTAACTCAACAGGTAAATGGCATGCCTTGCCATAAACAAGCCGATAAGGCAACATTCCAGTGGGGGTTTTAAACGCAGTAAGATAAGACCATAAGGCATCAGTGAGCCTAGATGACCAGTCTTTCCGATTAGGATTAACTGTTTTATCTAATATACGTTTTATCTCCCTATTGGAAACCTCTACCTGACCACTAGTCTGTGGATGATACGGGGTAGCTACCTTATGTGTAATACCATATTTCTTCATTAAAAGCTTAAAAGGTCCATTACAAAAGTGCGACCCTCCATCACTAATTATAGCTCGCGGTGTACCAAAACGTGTAAGTATATTATTTTTCAAGAACTCAAGCACAACCCTATGGTCATTGGTTTTACACGCAACCGCCTCAATCCACTTAGAGACATAGTCTACGGCGACAAGGATATATAGGTTACCAAAAGAATTAGGAAATGGACCCATAAAGTCAATACCCCACACATCAAAGACCTCAATAATTAAAATCGGGTTCAAGGGCATCATATTCCTACGGGAAATGGTTCCTAATTTCTGGCAACGTTCACAGGTAACACATTAACTATGGGAGTCTTTAAACAACAAATTCCAATAGAATCCACACTGCAATATCTTAGCAACAGTCTTCTTAGCACTAAAGTGACCCCCACAAGCATGATCATGACAAAAGGAAAAAAGACTGGACTGGTCACTCTCAGGTATACATCTCCTAATAATCTTTTCTGGACAATACTTAAATAAATAAGGATCATCCCAAAAGAAGTGATTAACCTCGGCTAAAAACCTAGAACGATCTTGTTTACCCCAATGTTGGGGCATTCTACCAGTAACAAGATAGTTCACTATATTCGCATACCAAGGTGATTGGGAAACAGAGAACAATTGTTCATCAGGAAAGCTATCCCTTATATGAAGGGAATCATCTAGGGAACTAACAATTAGCCTAGACAAGTGGTATGCTACTACATTTTCTGCACACTTTTTGTCTCTAATGTCTGGACAAAATTCTTGTAATAAAAGGATCCATCTAATCAATCTAGGTTTGGTATCCTTCTTAGACAAAAGGTATTTCAAAGCAGCATGATCAGTATAGATTACGATCTTATAACCTAAGAGATATGATCTAAACTTGTCTAAGGCAAACACAATGGATAACAGTTCCTTTTATGTAGTGGTATAGTTCAACTGGGCATCATTCAGAGTTTTTCTAGCATAGTAAATCACATGAAGTAATTTGTTTTCTCGCTGACCTAGCACAACACCAATAGCATAATCTGAAGCATCTCACATGATCTCAAAGGGTAGGTTCCAGTTTGGTTCCTGGACTATGGGGGCGGTAGTGAGTAAATACTTAAGCTTCTCAAAAGCCTCTAAACAAGCATCATCAAAGACAAACTTAGCATCTTTTTCAAGCAAATTTCAAAGAGGTCTAGAAATGAAGCTAAAATCCTTAATAAATCGACGATAAAAAACAGCATGCCCTAAGAATGACCTAATATCTCTTATGGTTTTTGTGACCGGTAAAGTTTTAATAAGGTCAACTTTGGCTATATCTACCTCTATACCCTTCGAAGATACGATATGCCCTATAACAATTCCTGAACGAACCATGAAATGACATTTCTCCCAATTAAGCACTAAATTCTTTTCCTTACACCTAGTCAAAATTAATGACAAATGATGCAAGCATTCATCGAAAGACGACCCAAACACTGAAAAATCATCCATAAAGACCTCTAAGAACCGTTCTACCATGTCAGAAAATATGCTCAACATACAACGCTGAAAGGTCGCAGGGGAATTGCATAGCCCGAAAGGCAAGCGTCTATACGCAAAGGTACCAAAGGGACAGGTAAAAGTGGTTTTCTCTTGGTCTTCTGGGGCAATAGGAACCTGATTATAGCCGTAAAATCCATCTAAAAAGAAAAAATGGCTATGGCTAGCTAATATTTCTAGCATTTGGTCGATGAAGGGAAGGGGAAAGTGGTCCTTCCTAGTGACCTTGTTCAATTTTCTATAGTCAATACAGACACGCCAACCCGTGGTCATTCGGGTTGGGATTAACTCATTATTATCATTCTGGACTACAGTAATACCGGATTTCTTGGGAACAGCCTGAACGGGGCTGACCCACTTATTGTCTGAAATGGGGTAGAAAATGCATGCATCAAACAGCTTCAGAACCTCGGTTCGAACTACTTCTTTCATATTAGGGTTCAGTCGACGTTGCATCTCCCTAGAAGGTTTGGTATCTTCCTCTAAATAGATCTGATGCATACAAACAGTAGGACTTATACCCTTAATGTCTGCTATGGTCCATCCTAAAGCTTCCTTGTTCTTTTGAAGGACGGCTACTAGCCTATTTTCCTGATCACTATCCAAGTCGGATGCTATAATCACAGGTAAAGTTTCAGATGGGCCTAAAAACACATACTTCAAGGCATCTGGTAATGGTTTAAGGTCCAATTTAGGAGGCTTTTCCAATGAAGGAACTGGGGTAGACTCAGAAACGGGTAGAGGTTGAACTTTGGTTTCCATCCATTACTAGTGTCTATCAAAGGGGTTGAATCTAACAAAGCATTAACCTTATTAATCACATCATCATCATCAAAATCAATCCCAAAGTGAGCTAGGCATTTCTCTAATGGATCTTCCATCAAAGTATTTGGTAATGACTCCTCGACTAATGTTCCTATCATGTTCACCTCTTCTATGATCGAGTCATCTAGTTTAAAGGGTAGCTTACTAATATGAAAGATGTTCAACTCAATAGTCATATTACCAAAAGACAAATTCATAATACCAGTTCGACAGTTAATGATCACATTGAATGTAGCTAAAAATGGGTGACATAAAATTACCGGTATCTAGTTATATGGGTCAGGGATAGGTTGGGTATCTAGGATAACAAAATACACTGGATAAATAAAATTGTCTACCTCTATGAGAACATCCTCGATCACACCCCGAGGAATTTTAACGGACCTATTAGCTAACTGAAAAGTCATCTAGGTAGGTTTCATCTCACCAAGTCCTAGCTTAAGGTACACATGGTATGGGAGTAAGTTCACACTGTCTCCTAAGTCAAACAACGCTTTCTCAACACGGCATTTACCTATTGTGCAAGCAATGGTAGGGGACCCTGGGTCTTTGTACTTAGGAGTAGTAGTAATGTGAATAATAGAACTCACGTGACTAGCTAGGAAGGCTTTCTTTTGAACACTAAGCTTGCGTTTTCGTGTACACAAGTCCTAAAGAAACTTGGCATAAGAGGGAATCTACTTAATCGCATCTAACAATGGTAGGTTGATAGTTACCTGCTAAAAACCTCCAAAATCTCTTTAAAGTTGGACTCGCTCTTAGTTGGAATGAGCAGCTGGGGGAACGGGGCTCTGGGAACAAAGTATGGCTCAACATGACCCTCATTGGTCTCTTTGGAGACTCTATCAATCTCCTCATTTTCTGGATCAGAAGGGTGAACTACAACATTTTCACTTTCATGCATGGCGACCTTATTGTCAACTTTCTTTCCACTCCTAATGGTTGTAACATAATTCACATGATTGTACGGTTTCTCTCCTTTAGGGTTAGGATCAGTATAACTAGGGAACCTTCCTTATTCTCTCTCACTAATAAACTTAGCTATCTGGACAACTTGAAGTTCTAATTTAGCAAGAGTCTGGCAATTATTCTTCAAATTCTGCCTGGTTTCTTATTGAAAGCCAAGGTGGTTAGATGATAACATATCATGGTTATTTACTAACAAAGAAAGAGTTTCTTCCAAGGTAGAGATCTTTTTATCAGAAGTGTTCTGAAACTGGGTTTGACCGGAAGGGTTCTTAGCATAACCAAAACCTAGGGGAGGATGAGAATTACTAAACTGACCTTGATTCTGGACCTTAGACAAAGAAAAATTAGGATGGTTTCTCCAACCAGGGTTGTAGGTATTTGAGTATGGGTCAAACTTTTGACGGTTATCAAACCTAGCATTATTATAGAGAGCATGGGCTTGTTCTTCACTAACATGACCTTCCCAAAACGAGTTATCGAGCTCTATTCCACAACTAGATACTTGAGAGGCTCTATTAGGTTCAACAAGGGACCTATTTTTAGACTGACCCATTTCCAAAGCTTCTAACCTTCTAGACAAAGCAACAAACTTAGCATCTGACTCGAAGCATGTATCTACTATATTGGTGCTACTTCTATTGACCAAGAGTATTTTGTGGGGTTCAATACAAGGCTCCCACTGTTGGGATTTTTCAGCGATAGTTCCTAAGAAGGTAAAAGCATCCTCAGCAGTTTTATTAGTGAACTCACCAGTGCACATAGACTCGACCATGGATTTAGTCTAAACCATTATAAATAATCTCTACAAGTTTCATCTTATCAAACCCATGGTGAGGACACTGGGATAGGAGATCATTGAATCTCTCTGAAAACATAGAAAGAGATTCTCCCTCTTGTTGCACACTAACACTAATTTTATGCCTAACAGTTGCAGTTTTATGCTTAGGGTAGAATTTCATATAGAAAGCAGCAATAAGATCCTTCCATGTTTCAATGGATTCAGACCACTAGTGGAAAATGGGTTTTTAACAACTTCCTTGTTTTCACGAATACGACTGTTATGGGACAGCTGTAACTATAGGTGCTGTGATCCACGGTAGTTTTAATAAAACTTGTCTCTGACACAGTTGTTTCTTTAAGGGGTATTTTCGTAAAGAATAGAGAACTTTAGAGATTGAAAATGTTTGTGAGAGAGTAAATTCTACAATCCTTTCTCTTATTATCTCGATCTGCATTACTCCTTCGGCAACCTTCACTTCTTCCTTTACTTCTCTCACAAAATTTATTCATTCAATATGTTTCTGTCGATTTCTATTTTCAATCATAGATTATGAATCAGTATTAGGTTTTGATTTGTCTTCTTCTTCAAAAAGATAATCACCGATAAAACTCTCATACGTATCTTGTGAGAAGAAATCTAGGGTTCTTAAGAGATTTCTCAGTTTCTTGAGGTTAGTTTTCAATAATGGATAGATTTCGCGCAATGGGTTTCATTTAGTTCCTGTTTCTGATTATTTGATTTGGGTTTTTTAATGGTTTTTGAGAATGAGCTTGTTTTGGGGTTTTTCCAAACCCTAGGAATGAGAAATATTTCTATTGAAATTGATGTATTTTTGGTATTTTGAGATTGATTTTGCTAGAAAGCTATTTTTCCTGTGAAATTGATAATAATTTTGTAATTAATTTTGTTAATTTTGCGAGTGAAATTGATTTGAGATTAATTTTGCGAGTGAAATTGATTTGATTTTTTATTTGTGAGATTAATTTTGTTTTTGGTTTTTTCGTCAAGCCCTAAAAATTAAATTTTTTTTTCCTTAAATTTCTTGTAGTATGTACGAGGTTAAATTTGAAGCTTCAAAGTTTTGAGGCTAATTTGATTGTTTTGGAATGGTGCAGGGTGGATGTTAGAATACACAGTTCTACATTCAGAGATTTTCTATTAAAGCCGGAGCTTCTGAGAGCAGTTGTAGGTTTGGGATTCGAGCATATATATCCATTTGAAGGTAGTTTACCATTACTTTTACTCTTTCACGTTTTTATATAACAAATTTTTATTTGGATTAGCTGTTTCTTTGTGATGTTTGTATCAAGTTCTGACCATTTTGGTTCAGTAGGCTAGTTTTGATTTAGTCTTGTTGGTACTTGAAGTTGATTAGGTGCTACGTTGGTTGTATTATAATTTCTTTGTAATTTTTTTGAGGTGTATTATTTGATTTGCAGGTAATAACATTAGTGTCGCAATTCTGTTTTTGAAGACGAAAAATGTATTGGTTGCCATTTACATTAGAGTTCTCCCCTTTCGGAGATCAAATCTTACTCACTGAGGTTTCTCTACTTTCTTTTTTTTTTCTATTTTTTTTTTGTTATCAATCAGTTCAACATGAATGCATTTCTCAAGATATTTTTAGTTATGGGTTGTTATTTTGCAAGAAAAATCTGATATGGAAAAAACTGTTGTCTCTGTCTCATTATAGGTTGACTCTCTATAAAGATTTCAAGGATGGGAATTAAATGATTCTTGTCACAACGGATTTGGTTAGTAAAGGGATAGATATTGAATGGGTCCTTTTCCACTTTTAAGGATCTCCTTCGCCATTTACAGGTGAATAGCTGCTCCCTGGTGTTCATGTTTTTCTTTGTTGCTTAGACTATTCACTTTTCTCATCTTATTAACTAATTTCTATACGTGGATACAGAAAACTGAGCATGAGAAGGTTTTCTTCGGTAGATCTGGAATACATGGATGGGGCCTCTTTACTCGTCAAAATATCCAAGAAGGGGATATGGTATACTGAAATATTTTGCTAGGACTTTATTTTCCTTATGTCGTCTTGAAGTTTCTTGACCATTAAAACATTTTTGGAGAAACTTTTTCTCATCGCAATTGTCAGTCAGGCCTCTAGTTCTAAATGGCTCTACTTATCTTTTTGCAGTGTATGCCAAAATGTTACGCAAGGATCATGAGTGTTGGCGATAATGAGAGTAGGATTGTGCTTATTGCCAAGACAAATATTTCGGATGGTGACGAGCTAACTATGTACTCCTTCACTTGAACGTTCTTTTTATCTTTTTTCCTTGTTCTTTGTATCTTAACAATGGTGCTATTCCCAAATAACTTGCAGATACGACTCTTTTATGCAGAAATCTTGCCAAAAATACTTTCAATGGAGCTATTCCCTATTCCATTTCTCTAATGTGTTTTTAGAGTAACATCGTATTTCCTCCTTATGAGCGTTGCTTTTTTAAGCTTATGCATTCCATTAACTACCTATTTGATGTAATCCAGGGATGTCTCTTTCAATGCTCTAAATAGCAACCTTTCTCAGAGTCTTAGCGCATTACCAAGTGTGAAGAACATGTAAGTGAAATAGTACCGTAAGAAATAATATCATCTACTCCCGGATTAATATGTAATCTGTAGTCTCCTTTCTTTCGTTTTCTTGTTGATTGTCCCGCAGATATCTGCAAAATAATCAGTTCACGGGTACACTTGATGTCCTTGCAAATCTTCCCCAGGAAAATCTGTAAGTGATTCATACTAATATCATGCTATAAACCTTTTCGCTTCTTTCCTTTTTTATTAAAAATATCATGTTTGATTAAATTCCTTTTTTCTATGCTTTTTCGGAATGTGGAGAACAACTAATTTATTGGTTGGGTTCCTCCCCAGTTAAAAGGAATAAAGAGCCTCAAGTAGGCATTTCCGAACACCATATTGCATTGAGGCGTGATATTGGTTTGGTTCTTATGGTTATCGCAATAAATTGCAGGACCGATGGTAATTAATGGTTCTCAGGGCCTGCACCACCAGTACCACCTAGGTCACCACATGGTTATCGCATGTGTCACCATAAGATACTTGTATTTCCTCGTACTGTTGTTTTCATATCAAACATGTTGTTGTTAATTTAGTTGATGACATGTCTTAATTTTTACTCTGGTTCTTTGTGGTAGACGTTGGATGTTCTCCTTAAAATTCTTGTGGTGTTTCCTAAGGTTGATCCTTTATGGAGTAAGGTAATACATTATACATTATCTTTACCTGAGATTAAAAAATAGGTTCAGACTCAAAAATAGAAAACTGAAGGGAATGAATATCCTGTGTGGCATGTTGTTTGGATCAAATGAAAAAAGAACTTTTATTCCGGATTCTAACCTGTAGTTTGAGCCAGGATTCCTGTTTAGGAATCTGTTGTTACATGGTACTGATTTTGGCAATATGCAAGTCACGTCATTTATTCACCGTATGGTAGGGGTTTTAGGAGCAGCTATATTTCCATACCTCCCCAGGGCACTTGAGCAATTACTTGCAGACTGTGAGGTAAAGTACTTGCTTAGGCTGTGGTATCACACCTTCGTTGTGTGTTGCTAAGCGGCGTTGTAATTCAGTGGTATTATAAAATTAGTTGTGTGTGCTTTTTTCGTAAGACATCTACCAATTTACTGTGTGTGCTTTTGATCAGGAATTCAGTATCTCAATTTATTCGTGAGTTATGGATGAGATATTTTACATATGAAAATTAGTTGCAATCATATGTTTTCTTTGAATTTCAATTTGAGTGGATACTTGTATGTGTTGAAGTGGTTCCGGTGTTTTCCTCATTTTATTTTTTTTATTTTTTTTGCTGTTAACTAATATAGTCTTGGTTGGTTTTTGTTTACAGCTTAGGGTTGGAGCAATGGACCTGATTAGAGCTAGTTTTTCAGAAGATGAAGACATAGATGGTGAAGTCTTTACCCTTCATGTTTTGAAACTTTATGGTTGTAAAGCTTGTAATAGGAACATGGATTAAGGTTTTCCAACTTAGTGTTAGATATTTTTTTTCAGACTTGGAACTCGCAGTATTTATTTGAAATTGTAAACTGAATTCACTTTCAATACCAATTGAGTTTTAAAGTCCTATCAATTTAATTTTGTGAAATTCGGTTTTAAAGTCATTATTATTAATTGTGATTCAACTTTTAGTTTTTGATTCAGCTGAATCCAAAGAAATATCTCAATAAAAACTACTGTATCTGTCAGTATGTTTCCAGTAACTGTGAATAACAATAGTTTTTTTAAAGAAATCAACCTTTGCCAGAAACAGTCGTTTTGGAAAAAACCACTTTTGGATTCCAACTGATGAAAACAGTCGTTTTTAGTGATATATTACTTCTTGTCCTGGCAGTGGTTTTACTTCCATTTTCCACTAGTGGACGGTAGGTTGTTAAGACAGGTTTTGGCTTTATCTCTCAACGAAAAGGGAAACATCTTAAGTTTCAAGACTTCATCAGTAAGGTCTTTTATTCTAACTGTCCCACGAATTTCCTCCAAGTCCCTAATATGAAAATAAGGGTTCTCATCATCTTTTCCTAAGAATATAGGGATCATCTGAAGAATACTAGGCTTTATCTCGAAATTAGCCGTATTGGCTGGCAATTTAATGCACGAAGCTCGGTTCGCTCTAGTTGGGAACATGTAATCTTTCAAAGTAGTCATTTCTGGCACATCAGACGTACTAGGGGTATTTTCCTCACAAAGAGACAGATTCTCAAAACTGAAGTTTCCAAAAATGGGGCTCTCAAAAGAAGAGTCTTCGAGCTCCCCGCCTTCACAAGAAGAACTACTAGGTTTGTCAATAATCAAACGACCTAGAGTGTTTCTTTTCCAAGCCCGTTCTCTAATGACCTCATGCATACACTAGAAAAACAAAATAAAAAGAAAAACAAAAATCCTAAAAGAAAGGGAGGTTCTAAGCAAACACAAAGTAGGCTGACTCCACCAAAGCAAACCTAAAATTTTCTAGCAAACAAAAAGCATGATGGATCCACTTAGATTGTTTCTAGACCATCTTCTATTCTTTCAAAAAGGAATTCATTACAATATGAGCAAACCTCTCTAGAATCAATCTAAGTCAAAGTAAGTTGAATAGAGGCGAGGGAAGCTGCTGGAGCTTTGATACCCAAGGCCTCACCGCATTATAAGGCAGCGCAGTCATGCATTCAACTCACAGAAACCATCATGAACTTCGAAGAATGCTCAAAAGAGTAACCAATATTTTTAGAACGAGTTTCCTATTAAGTTCGTTACCCTATCGGTCTCGTTCTATTCCAAATTTTAAGGCTTAGGTTCGCGTTAAGTTTCGTTTTCCTAAGGCGGGCAAAAAGAGAACGGTGATAAAATCCGTACCTTTATCTTGTATGGCCAATCCTTTCCCTTTACTAGGAATTTAAAACAGCCGTTCTCACTTCCTCGACATATATGCAAACGAAGGAATACAGTAACTCGCTGACAGGGGATTCGCGAGTGTTTCGACAAACTTACCTCCCGTTCCAGACGGGGGATGAACCGTTGTAGTCGACTCGGGCCATGACTCCTATGTCGTGTCGAACCCGAGTGGCCGAGGTGATATCGTAATCACCGTCCTTCTCTGCAAACAGTTTAATATTTAAACTACCCTTCCGTAGGGTTTAAAAAATAAAATAATGTCCAAATTTCCAAGTCCAAAATCCAAAAAAAAAGGTAAAGTAAAGTGCTAAAAAAAAAGAAAATTACAAGAATAGAGAAATCCTAGTACAATCTAAAAAAAAAAAAACTCTCTTTTTTTTAAAAAAAAAATCTTCTCCTTTCGCTCCTTTCGCTTTGTCTTTAGCTCCAAACTTTAAGTATTCACCAAAAGCTTTGGAAAATTTTTCTTTCGCTCCAAATTCCAAAATCTGTAGTAAAAAGACAAAAACAAAAACGTAAAGAAGAAAAAATAAAAACCTAAAAAAAAAAAAGAATAAAAATCTAAAAACTCTAGCCTAAAGACAAGCTCCGTGTCGACGGCGCCAAAAATTGATGTGATTTTCAATTGAAGTTGTAGTAAAGAGTTTGTTGAGGCTTGTGAAGGCAATGATTTCTAGACTTAGTAAAATTTCAAAATAAAGAAAACTTGATTCAAGATTAATTTCAAGATATTAGGAATAACCAAGACACTGATTCCACTATTACACATGAATAAATTATGCTAAACAATCCAAAACTCTAATTATCTTTTAAATTTCTTAATTCACAAATAATCAGACAAGTTCTCAAAAATTAATTGTATCCCTTAAGCATAGATTATCTTTATACAAAGCATAACCTATCTAATTGAATCACAACTAATGAAAAAAATTATGCAAACAATTAAAAGCTCTGCAAAAACAGTGGTTTAGTGAATTATAAATTATAAATTAGAGAAAATAAATAATTACCAATTATTCATGCGCAAATAGCTTCCTCATTGCCTTGGTTGTGGGATATTTAGCCGCTCATCATGTTGGAAACATGCTCAAAATTCATTATTATTGCTCAAAGGGTGTTTACAAAGATGAAAATGGGGTTTGTAACAGATATAGCTGTTACAGGAACAACTATTACTCAGAAACACTCAGAACTGTTGCGCACACAAAATAATCGTTACAACATTTGTTACAAAGATAAAATGACAACTTTGTTAAAGTAGTGATCTATTCTTCGTCTTCTTCTTCACCTGGAAGTGCAGCGACGACTGCAACTTTTTTTTTTTTTTAGCTTTCTCCACACTTCCTTTGTACCACCAAACTCTCTATTCCCTCTCGACTTCAGTAAGGTTCATATTTATACTTACAAGACCCCCAAAATCTCCGAGTTAATGCCAAAATATTTTGTTTTAAAGTCTTGATATTTTTATCTTCTTTCCTTCCTTGCAGAGATTTCATTTCCTTATTGAATGTCTGATGATGTCGACACACTCCCAACGGGCTGAGATCACATTTATTTAGAGAAATACTCAGTCAATCCACACGCCAGCCACCATAGTTATCACAATATACACGGGAATACAGAGTTGAAAGCCCGATATTCTTGTGTCTCCTGTTCCACGTAATCCTCCTTTCTTCTCGAGTCCAACTGAAGTACCAGCTCCATTTTGCCTTAACAGTCCATTCCCAGTCCAAATCCGAGCAATAAGTCCGTCTAAAACTCAATAGAACCCGATCCAGGAATTCATGCAACCGCACAAATATGTTCCCGCCAAAAGCAGAATTTGAATGTTGAAGAAGGAGTGCCCCGATCCAAAATGTGGGCGCCTTTAACACATGGGGTACCCTTAGGTGTCCCTTATCCATGATGAGGGTGCCTTTAGTAATTTATCACCTTAAATTGTAGGTTCCCCTGTTTTTTTCCTTTCAAACTTTAAGTAGGTTGTTCAGGTGTCAGTAATCCCACTCATGTTTGCGTGTATTAATTTTCTTAATAATTCAAAGATTGTCTTGTTTCCAGAATTGCAAGAAGCATTTTGTTGTTCATTTTGAGAGAAGCTTTGCAGTCCCAAAAACTTGAAGATGCTCAATTGTTTGAGTTTTACAATAATTTTCAGGTGTGGGAGTGCATTTACCTCTCCATTTGAAATGCATTTATCTTTTGCACAAACTAACTATGTGATCTAAACCTGATTGGCGATCATATCGAAATAATAATAGATTTCATTAGAAAATGTGGAAATGTGCAAGAAAAGTATACAAGTGATATACCCGATTTTGTCTTATGTTTTTGTTTGTTGTATCTTTGTAGGAGTATATATAGTGGTTCTTGCTTGTACCAGCATCAAGCCAGGGATGATTTGGAGGTGTTTCTTGGCGAAAAGAGTAGTGAATTTGTGTCCTGGTATTATGTTCTTCCTCGAATTATTTTTAATAATAAATTAATTTTACAATACCAGGTGGATAATTAAGAAGGAATTAAACAGAAAATTGCAGAAGAGCAAAGTTCCAGGAGATATGTAGCGGATGAGGTTAATCGTCATGATATGGAAATTTATTTGGTGGTGAGAAAAGAATGTTAGATACGCGGGGCAGAGAAAGGTTGTCACTGGCCTTATTTGAGCAACTGGATACTGTTCCGCAGATTGTCAAGGATACCCGTGAACTGTTCCCTCGACATCAGTCTTCAGTGGAGAGAATATTAGGTTCTGCTAGTTCACAATCTGCAATGGAAGGTACTGTACATCTTTTTGATTGTCATCAGGTTGAGAGTGTCAGGCACTATCTCTTGTCATTAATCTTTTGATTGTCATAAACAATACTTAACCTCTGGTCATTAAAATGGCAAATGGTGCTCAGGGTACTTGTCTATCTACCCCCGAATCAGTTCATCATTAAGTGTAGCATTAGTGTTTCTCTTTTGTTCTTACGTATTGTCTTTATCTTTATCAGCTTTAATTCAATTGTGTCACTTGTACGAACTTGATTTTGAACTCGCAGGATAGTGAAGGGTCTGCTGCAAAAGAAGGCGTACAAAATACTCCCCATTAATCTCGAGGTTGTTATGGATTCTGCAAGTATTCTTGGGCTTTTAAAAGTTAACATCAGTCTCCGTAGTCTCATGTTGTAAAGCTCGAACCTGACTGAGATAAATCAGTAGACTCAGCAAAAATGTGTAATTTGGCATATTTTATGCTCAATGACATTATTTGTCATTTATATATAATTTTGGATTTTGTTTATTTCAGTTAAAATTTGAATTACAGGTGCTGGAATGGAATATACTGTTTTCCTGTTTGTATAGGGTAATTTTGGGTTGAAAATTTGGAGGAAAGATCACAACTTTCAAAACCTTGTCTTTAGATCTCAACTTTTCAAAACTTTATGTTCTTTGCATAGGGTAACATCACACTTTTCATTGCAGGAGAGTTGTTATCTATAGATCACCCTTTAGATTATACTGGCAAAGATCACAGACAACCAGTATTTAGATCACACTTTTTAAGAATGATCCATGGCTGTTTTTGTTGTAGTGCCTTCTTTACATCGGCCATGTATACTACATGCAGTATGTCCCATGGCTACAACTCAATGTTTCATTTCCAATGCAACAACAACTAGCTAGGTGTTGGGCACTACCAGGATAAAACGCAGCAATAATAGTGGCATTTTGTGTAAGTTTAGTATGTAGCCCATTCCAATGATTCCCATCGAGAGAAGAAATTATTCCATTGTACAAAATTAGTGTGTTTAAAAATGGTTCAGTTTAAGCGTATTTTAAAATTCGTTTTGCTTATCATATGTTTCCCAATCATCGAGATTTATGAATTTTTTTTAAAATAATCGAAAAGCAATTTCACGCCCTCTTCGGGCTTTAGCTTCGTGTTAGTAGACCCTGTTAGCTTCTGTAATTTGGGGTGCAACCCTCAATTTACAAAGAGAGACACAACTGTGGGAATTTGGCTATGAAGATGTGCAAGTTGCATTTGGAGCTAATATAAGAGTTGTTGGATATTTTTTCAACTGAATCTTAGAATGCAACTACATACATACTTTTAAGGTAGTTACGAGAAATATTTAAAACTTGAAGCTTTAAACAATTCAAGATAGAAATAAGAAACTCCCCAGGAAATATGTTATCAGAAAGATTAATTTCTGTTAAATTATTCAAATCACAAATAAAATTTGGAACTTTTTCTGCAATGTTCATATGTGAAAGTGAAATTGCAGAAACAGAACCATGGTTATCGCACAATATACCTTCCCAAGTACTGCAATGATGAGACTTATTACTTGAATTCCATGATTCCAATGATGAAGGATTTCCAAATTCCTTCTTGAGTTTAAGAAGAATACTGCGTTCTTCTCCATTCTCCTGGATTTTTAGTGAGATCACTACAAGAATTAGTAGAGAAAGAAAGAATAGGAGATAAGAAAGGGCTTCTCTAGGATTAGAATGTGTCTTCATGATCGACATTGTTGAGAAAATTGGATTATGATCTTACAACTCTGAGTTGTTCAATTATATAGGCAGAGATTGATGAGTATTCATTTATTGACCAGACTACATTTGCTTTGACTTGGATTCTGATGGACGTGTTTCAAGGAGCCAATAGCACTGTTGTGTTCTTCAGAGGAGCAAACACAAGTCAAGATTTGAAGCTGGGCCATATAACATTTTCCCTAATAAAACATTATTCTTGTGATTTTGGTGTTAATCTGCAATTACAGACCGTTAGATTCAACAAAAGGGAATAATCTAAGCAAACATTGTTCTTATGTGGAAGTATAAGGATATCACGTTGCATTAATGTTTTTGTAAATGGCTGATGGAACTTGGGTCTCTGGATAGTAGAAAGTCATATACGGTATTATTGAAGCAGACAAAATTGTATGTTTGTATGTTTGACAAGCCTTGGATTCCTGAAATTGTTGGGTGTAACTCCAAAAAGTATGCACTAGATAGTTTAAGTGGATAGCACATCTGATCCATAACTAAAGGTTACTTTGATTGAATAAATTCATTAGACTACTGACAGAGGTCATTTAAAGAGTTAATAGTGTTATTCTTTAGCCGACAGCTCATAATGTTCACCATCACAAACCACTATATGACTGAATCCACAAACTTAAAGACAGTTATGATCCATGCTTCTTTATATAATTAACAACATACATACATAAGTACATTTTCCCTCAGCTATCATATGACTGCGCAGAAGCCAAATAAAACAGAAGACTAGATGTGTATTAGTCGTGTGTATGCTAGGACATCTTTCACTGACTATCAATGCACATCAAATGTCGTAGTACCAAAACATAAATTTGACAAAACAAATCCTAACATGTATTGAATCAATCCAGAGTTCAAGATCTACGAATTTAGATTCTTTGTTCAAGGTTTTTTTTTTTCCTTGGTGAGAAAAGAAAACAATACAACCCAAAGGATAAATAAACTATTTACAACTCCCAAACCACGAGATTTTAACTTGTAAAAAAAACTCGACCCTAACACATGAGATAAACTTGTAAAGAAAATCTCATGAACCCAATGCCAAGACTTACTAGAAGCCGAGGACTTATAACCACATCTCCAACATCCAACAGGAGAGGCTTTACAAAAGCCCGTATAAACCCTGATCTTAAACAGAAATTAAACCCTAACCTATGAAAAAGGCCACTGGCGGCTCTGCCGCTACCAGCATTTCATCACCACCAAACAGCCATTCAAACACTAAGAAGCGTTCATGGAAAAACTGCACACGGAAGATTAGCATCATTCCCCACCACCTCCTATGTCCGGAACATAGAATCTTCTTTGGTTCATTGTGACCGTCTTCAACCCAATCACTGCATCATAGGGATGAAACTAGCCAGAAACTAGCGCCGCCTCCATTTAATTAAGCTTCGAAAACCCTATCAGAGATAAAACCTTAATACAGGTATCTGATGCTCAGATTAATCAACGTAACTGCTTTGACATTAACCAGAGAAGCCTCCCTCTGAAACTCCAACTTGATTCACCTGCCTCTTACTTTAAACTACTTGGTGTCGAAATTCAACATATAGTTTTGGTTCTTACCTCTGGGAGGAAACCATAAATTCTTAAGATAAATTAAGTGCACCAACTTGAGATTTCAACACTTGTTGATTCAAGGTTTGATGAAGAAAATAGCTCATACCAAAGCTTGATCAGTGAACTAGAGTGAGATTATAAAAATGATGAAAATGGTAATGGGGTGTTGATGCTGGAGTAGCCGGTGGCTGAAGTAGATGGTGGAAACGGTAATAGAAGAAATGAGACATTACATAAAATTGTTTTGAGAGGAGAAATCATTATGATCAATTGATTATTGAAAGGATGTTGGGTGGTGGTGGTTGCTGTTCTTCCACCCCTACCAGATCTCCCAAACAAAACTACTTTCACATCCATAATAAGCCATCTAATGATGTTTTAATTGATTCTCTATGAGTTTCTTTCAAGTTCACTCAGATCTAAAAATAAGAAGAAGAAAGGCGGCGTAGAAGGAACCCTACTCAACTGTCCCTCTGAGGGATTTTAGGGAGAGACTGAAGCCCTAAAATGATTATTCTTTTATATCCAAACATCGAATACAATTGTTACTTACACCTCATTTACTTGATATTTTATTTTCTTAAGCTATGATTTATATTTTACCAGACGTACACCAAACAAAATAGTTTTGTACAATCAAATTATCTAACCATTCTAAAGATTTTATATGTGTGGAGCTACATGGGTTTGGATATTGCGGTCTTAAGGACAGAGGTCAAGTCATTGGTAATACTTTCTGTAATTCTCGGCCGCATGATAGAATTTGATCATCATTGCAACATTGTTCTTGAAAATGCAGGGTTATGTGGACTGGGTCTGTATTGACTTTGAGAAACGCTCCTATTTACAATTTACAAATTGTAGCCTTATATATACCTCTAAGTTGCATTTGGAGCAGATGATTGGATAAGGTATTAGTATTTGTTTTTCAACTGAATCTTTGAATGCAACTTGATACATAATAAACCAAAGAAATCCAAATCAATAAGCTGATTTAACATAAGCTGATTAATTCCCATCGGCCACCGAGAATAATAGTGGAAATATCAAATTTGAATGATCACGGCCAGGATTAAAAACCAAAGAAATCCAAATCAACTAAAAACTTGTAAATATCAATACAGGAATCGAAAATGAAGATAAACACATGAAGAGATGATTAATTAAAATTCATAATTGACTGTTCAGCAGGCAAAATTTTCTTTATCGGAATCAACCCTCTCAACAACTTGTCTCTCCTTAACTTGGATCGTTCCAACTCTATTCCCCTTTAATTCAAATGGCTGATATAGCAGCTTGATAGTTTACTTTCCTCTGATGTTAAATCTTTAAGATACTTTTAAAAAAATCCTTGAAGCCTTGACGTTTGAGAATATCAGTCTTATAAACCCAAGGATATTAGTCAGCGGGCTAGTTCACTTCTACATGGTAGTGCTTAACCCAACAGGATTAATTCCCTGCGAATAGAAAATGAAAATCAAAAATGCAAAGGTAGTAGCAGTAGCAAGAAAAATTAACAAAAACTAGCCTTTGAGACAAGAATGTTCCATGAGATACCTACACGAGTTTCATCAAAACAAATGTAAGATTTTATTTTCTTGATTCTATGAAACAAAAATCACTATGCATTGAGAGTAGAAGTAGTAGTGTGATCTTACTAATTTGTTGAGAGGAAATATCATCATGCTGCATTGTTAAGAGGAATATCATCATGCTGCATCTTGAGTGATCAGGTTTTTGAGTATGAATATCTCTACGACCACCGCATTCCCATGAAAGACCCATTTTCAAACCAAGATCCGGATTCACAAAATTTAAGAAAAAAACAATTTCATGACAAAAAAGAAAAACCAGTACGGAAGACTTGAGAGGATAGATCAAAGTAAAACTCAAAGACAACTGGGTATCAAAAGAAACACATTTTATTTTTCAGTTCCTCCTCAGCTTCTTCTAATTCACCCAAAATTTGAGCTAACCAGATGAAGTATGAACAAATTTTTGACTGAGAGAAAGAGATTAGTGGAGATGTGAATAGAGATGGAGATGATAAGATTTTATAACTGGTGTGAGTTCCAACGCTTTAAGTTTTAACCATGGTGAGGTAATAACTACATAATTGCACGTTCTGTTGGCAGGGAGGACTGGGGACGGTTTATTGTAAAGCAACTATGTTGCAGATTCCATTAGATCGGCTGTTACCAGCAAGTTGCCTCCAAAATTTCTTATGTTTCAACGACGAATGAATGACCATAAAAATCTACACATGTGTATTCCCAATCACAGATTTGATCAAAGGAAAATAATCCATTTTGCATTTGGAGCACATATATTACTGAATCTGTGAATGAGACTTGATACATAATACTAATACTTTTTATATTACTGTCCCGGAATAACAAGCTGATTAATTCCCACCGGAAACCGGGAATAATAGTAAATTGAATGGTCTTGGCAAGGATTAAAAATCAAACAAATCCAGATCAACTAAAAAATTGTGAATGACAATACAGGAATCGAAAACGAATTTACATACATATACAAATTTGGATGACTAAAATTCACAATTGGGTGAATTTTACTGCTCGTTCGTCAATCTTAATTTTCAGCAAATATATGTCTTTATTCCATTCAAACCTCTCAACTAACTAGGTTCGTTCCAACTCTGTACCCCTTTGATTGAATTTGAGTTTACTTTCCTTTGGTGTCACATCTCTTAGATATTTCAAGTTTTCTTAAAACTACATACACATTTGAGAAGATCAGATCGAGTTGCATTTGGCTTTGAACAAAGTAGAAAATCCAAAGGCCATTAGTCTGCCGGATAGTTTACTTCGCCGCAGACATGCATAACCCCAAAGGCCTGATGCTCTGTGAATCAATTGAAAATCCAATATCTCATCAGTTGGGTCATAATAGAAAACCAAAATCACAGGTCGAGCTAGTAGTAGTAATTGACTACTTGAAACTAATTCAAAGTACCTTTAGATGGAATGATGGCCCTCATGTATAAGATTTTATTTTATTTTGTTTTACGAAACAAAAATCACTTAATACATTGAGATTATTACTGTGATCTTACTAGTTGGTTGAGAGGAAATATCATTATGCTGTTTTTGGTTGGGTTTTGAGTATCTCTGCCACCACCACCACATTCCCATACAAAACACATTTCAATCCAAAAAGCTTATTCACAAAATCTAAAAAAAAAAAAAAAAAAAAAAACATTTCAACAAAAAAAAGGAAAACCAGAACTCAACACTTGAAAGAAAAGATCAAAGCAAAACTCAAAGACGAGGGTATTAAAAGAAACACCTTTCTTTGTTCCTCCTCAGCTTCTTCTACTTCACCCAAAAATTGAAGCTAAGCATTAGAAGTATGAACATATACTTGACAGAGAGAATGAGATTAGGGGAGATGTGAATAGAGATGGAGATGATAAGATTTGATAACTGGTGTGAGTACCAAGGCTTTAAATTTTAACCATGGTAAGGTTAAAATTCCAACAACCCGCAATAACGTTTTGTACCATCCAATTCCATGTCAATATATATATAGAATTTTCATTGTCTCTGCCTTGTTGCCATGGAAAATAGTTTGGTTGCGCCCTCTTTCTGCCTGGTGAGCCTAGCTCGCCTTATTAGGAAATTTTGTTTACTTTTCATGGCAACTACAGATTTAATCACTTAATTTTAACTATAAGGGAAGTCCAAATTGCTTTTCATGACACTCCAGGACTTTGCAGTACTGAGCTAGTGACTTAAACCCCATCCGTTAATAATTAATTGCCACTCTTCACTAGGAACTAATAATATACAGTACTAATCAAATTGAATGGTTACCGCCGGGATTAAAAACCAAAGAAATCCAAATCAACTAATCTTGTCCCAGTGCAACAATCGATAATGAATTTACATACATTAACAAATGATTAATTTGGAAGACTAAATTAAAATTCCCAGTTGAGTGAATTGACGGCTCTCAATCATCGATCTTTCCAGTAGAAGTATGTCTCCGTTCCAATCAACCCAACTTGTCTCTCCTTGATTGAAATTGGTGATATAGCTGGAATGTTTTTATTTCCTCGAGGGTTACATCTCTAAGATCCATCAAAAGTACCTTTACGCCTTCAATACGTTTGAGAAGACTAACCATCCTCATCAGAGCTGCATATGACTCTGAATCCAGTAAAACATTTGGAAAATTTTATCAGTTGGGTTACAATAAAAATAATCAAAAATAGCCTTGTTTCATTACAAATCCATAATAAAACTAACCGGCTAACTTCGACAGTCTGCAGGATAGTTATCCTCTCCATGGACACGTTTGGCTCAATAGCCGGGATGCACTGTGAATCAAGTAAAAATAAAAAAAATCTAAGATGTCATGAGTTTGATTTACAATAAAAACCAAAAATGCACAGGTGGTACTGCTAATTCAATAAATTTAAAAAAAAAAAAAAAAAAACCTTGGTAAGAAACCACGAGCTCAAAAACATACCTACATATTGCAGATCCATCCAAATAAATTTAAGCTTGTTTTTAATTTCTTTATGAAACAAAAATCACTTGAAAAAAAAATTAAAATTAAGAGTAATGACCTTATGATCAGGCAAACTTATTAATTTGTTGAGAGGAGATATCATAATGCTGTCTTGATTCATGCAAACATTATTAAAAATTCAATCCAAGATCCATTTGATGCCGCTGATTCAAAATATTTAAGGAAAAAATTTAGGTGAAAATGGAACAATTAACACTAAAAAGAAAAACCATTGAACACTTGAAAGGATAGATCAAAGCAAAACACAAAAGGCAGGGAATTAAAAGAAACGCCTTTTATCTCTTCCATAAAAATTAAGATAAGCAGTAGAAGTTTAAGCAAACTTTTGACGACAGAATGAGAGAGCAGTGAAGATGTGAAAGACGAAATCTGAAAAGCACCTGGATTTAAGTTCATATCTAAGAAGAAAAGGCGGCGCAGAAGTAACTGATATTTAGGGGTAGAGATTTCAAAGAAGTGAAGTGAAGACCTAAATTGATTACTGTTCTCTTCTATAAATATATATATACAGATTTCTAACTTGCACTTAACGGAGTAATGCGGTAAATTATGGATAACCTAACTGGTAACAGAGTTGCCCGGCTTTTATTCTTAACCTAAGAGATGCTTTTTTGTTTGGGGACTCTACATACAGTATATCCCTTGGGCAAGAACCCCAACTACATAATGTGTGACGGTGAAAACAATAATTAGAAGGCCAAATGATCAGAATGTATTTGCAAAAACTAGCTAAGGGTTGTCCTGCTGGGATGGAACGGAAGAGAGTTAGTGGTGGTGCGCATTTGGCGTACGCTGATCTGAGGATCTCCACCATCTCAAGTCACCTTCATAAATAATTGCCCTAAATAACTTGATGTTCAGTCCGACTACTATTTACAGTTTAAGATTAGCATTGCATTATAATTCAGTCTATCTCTGATGGCTGGTCTTTCAATCCAGTCTTTCTATAGGCTAATGGAATTACATAACACATAGTTTTGCTACTATTTTTCTATGTTGCCTTAAAATAAAGATGTTGCGCCTGATATCAGCGTCCCTTTATAAAATACATTCAAGGATTCTGACTAATTTGCATCAACAGAAAACCATCATTTAACTCGCTATATGTGATAGTTATGGCACCCAGTCAGCATTTTGCGCATACTTACATAAACAGTGTGATACGAGGGGTGCATCAGCCAAATTTTCTCACCTATTGGTGGTAATGTTTCTTGCAAGTTATAGGATCCCAAAAGTATTGGAGTCTAGTTCTAAGGAGTTAATAACTTCATGACAGTACTTGCATCTTCCAATGCAAAAAAAATATGCATAAACAACAGGCCAGAACAGAAATATATGGCAATATTAACCCTAATTTGTTTTTGAAATTAATTTGTACTAAATATGCAAATCATTAGCCGTTGCATCGGTTAGGGACCGGTCAATATACAAACGCACTTTTAGACTATCAAGTGGTGTATATTATAATATTCTAAGATTTGATTAGTAACTCTCCACTCTAATCTCATCTCATATTCATGACAAACATCTTAGCTTTATGCAATATTAAAAAAAAAAAGTAGTCAAAAATACAACAATTAGACAAAATAAAGTTCATAGACTTATCTCATTACAAGATGGAGATACACATGAATAGATTATGTGTCTCTATAAATAGATTATTTATATAGTCGTAGATTTTGCGTCTCTATAAATCATGCTGCAATTGGTTTGAGAGGAGGAATCATAGTGAAGTGAAAAGGGATTTCGGTTTTTGTGTTTGTTTTCCGACTACCAGAATTCCCATCCTCAAGAAACAATTTGTGATCTTGATTTCTTGAGAAAATCTGAATCCTTAAGAGTTCAATAAATGTTGAAAAGCACGCCGAAAACTCAAGGCCACAGAATCGAGTTCAGATCTAAGAAGAATGAGAGAATGATTAATAGATTTTTTTTGAGAGGAAAAATCATTATGCTCGTTGATTGAATTGAATGGAAGATCGGTTCTTCCACCACCAGATTACCATACAAAACCACTTTTACATCCATGAGAAAGAGCCTTTTGTTGTTTACTAAATTAACTGATATTGAGCTTCTTTTCTAGAAGATCTAAATCAACCAGACTTCCATAGAAAGAGGAATTATGAAAATCCCCTCGAATTGGAGATCAGATCTAAGAAGAAGAAAATTTAGAAACCCTCCTGCAACTATGAAAAGGAAGGAACACTATTCTCTCAGTCTCTCTCTCTATATATAAAGAAACCCTAAGATGATTACTCTCTATTTGTATACATATTTACTTACATCCCTTTTACACCAGATTTCTAACCTGCCCTTGAAGCGGAGAATAATTTTATAGGAAGGAGAAAGGAAATGAAATGCCAGTAAAAAACGAATTACAATTCCTAAGAGAAAATGCTTAAGATATGAATGTATTTTAATTTTATAGTACTCCTACAACACAATGTCTGACATCCAAAGCATCCAGTTTCGCAGACAACAAGGGGCAGAAAACTGTGGCAGAAAATCCAGATTCCGAGAGTTTTCTGCCACAGTTTTCTGCCCCTTGTTGTCTGCGAAACTGGCACCAACAGGTAAGGGATATAGGCGACACTTTCTTAACGAAAAACGTTCCTCTATGTCTTGTATTTAATGAGTTAAAAGGTCTTAGCAATCAGATTTATCGTTTAGGAGATCTGTTCCCCGGAAACTAGCTGGCCTGAGCTGAAATCTGTAGCTACGCAGTTTTGTGACCTAGTTTGCGCATACTTTTGATTGACCATTTGAACTCTGAATCTAGATTTTTAAAGTGCATTTGGAAGGTGGTTATTTCGTATTTCTAAGATGCGGTCAAACTCTTAATTCCGACTTCTAACGAGGTCTGGAGAGCCTCGACAAAATGGGTAAATACATTGGCTAACTGAATTTAACTTTGACAAACAGTTTGACTAGTGACGTCGTTGACTAACGGGGTCAACGACCCAAACTCAAAAACGGACAAACTTACGACCCAAACTCAAATACATACCAAAACTTACGACCCAAATACTAATTAACCCAAGCAAATATGTATGGAATTTTTCGGTATGAATTGATAATATATGGCCATAGAACTTTGAGTTTCTCATTATCAATTGTCAATTTAAGAATCAATTTGGCTTATGGTAACAAGAAAAAAAATAGCTTAAAGAGTTGAAGCAAGAATTACATAGGCCTCCTGAGTTTTTCGGGTCTTCTCTGTTGTGTCAAATTGTTAAAGAGTTGAACAAGTTTCTAAACACTATTTTCATTCATATGCACTTCTTAGCACATTCCCTTAAGCCTTAACTGATTTCTTTCAAATTCCACTTTTGACAGTTTTTTATTTCAAGGCACAATTTAAGTTCCATGACACAATTCTATGTCACATAGTGGTACATATACATCTGGAAGCAAGTATCCCAAATTTGGGTAACATATCATTTTGTGTCACAATATGATTATTTTCTTAATCTACAATTACATACTGTTAGATTTAACGAACGGCAGTGATTTAAACAAAGATTGAGTTAGATCTCTAGAGAACCCTAAGTCATGTAAACCCTAGGGCTATATAAATGTCACTCTGGGAACCAGCAGCGCCTCCTCTTATCTAGGGTTTCTAAGCTATTGTTGTTGTTGTCAAAGAAGGAGATGGGATATGTGGTAGTCGATTCTCAGTTAGCAAACTGCGTTTCTCAAATCAGGTTAATTTTAATTAAATGTTGTCTCTTTTTCTTTCATTACATTTCATGGTGTTTTTCAATATGTGATCTTCGGAACATGTTATCTCTAATATGATTTGGTTTTATTTTTTGTAGGAATCAATCAATCTATTGTCATAATGACTTATCCTCTCAAATTGTATTTCATTAATTGTAGCACATCTACGACTACTTAGGAATCAATCAATCATTGTCATAATGACTTATCCTCTCAAATTGTAGTGGATTAACTTAATTGTTTGCAATTTGAACTCGAAGCTTAAAGCAACAAACAACCTTATATAATGTAATGTAGGATTTCTTTGTTTTCCAGTAATGTAAACTGATGTATACAATTTCTCAGTATCAAATGTATGGTGGTTCAAATTCAATAACATCAGTAGAATCTTGGTGGTTATCCTTGTCTCTTTAATCAATATTATTTCAGTTTTTAAGATCTTAGGAACACAAATAGCATCGTGATTGACCACTGCTCGGCTTAAGAGTATTTCAAGAATCATTTTGTCCAGTTCCCAATCTTTGAAATTTAAGACGTTTTTTAATTGAATCATGTCTAAAAGCAATTTCTCACGTGGTGATAAAAAAAAAACTTCTAATTTACAAAGACATGCACAATTCGAACTGGTGGTAAGGCATTGTAAGTCCGCTGAGCCTTAGGGTCCAAATGAAAGGAATTTACATTGTATTATCGTCTTTTAGCAAAAGTACCCAAGATTCCTGCAACTAGTGGTGTGTGTGTGTTTTGAGACATCTTTCACTCAATATTAATCCACATCATTTCCCCATAGTCGAACATTTGAGAAATCAAATTCTAGCATGATTCATGGTTCAAAATGTACACAGATTATTTGTGTAAGGTAAGCCCAGAACTCAATGTCGCAGCTGAAACTGAAATGATATGTTTGGTGTTTACATTAATCAACTTATATTTGAATGTCTATGTAACTACAGAAAATCCATAGTTACACCCATTCACTAATTCGATAAATACAAACACGAATTTGTGCACAGATCTTCTATTATATTGAATTTCTTTTGATTCAAAGTAACAATACGCTCAAGAACACTCAAAATCTAGATTATCTCTCCTTACAAATTATCTCCCTCTCTCCTAAAGTGATCCAACCCCTTCTCAGGAGGCTAAGTATCCCTTTTATAGGGCAAACATTACATAGTGGAATACAGCTCGATTTATCTCGGACTGACAATTTTATCTCACTCAAAACAACTTTTATGCTTACTTTTCGCCTTAAAGATCGGTTCTTGTCGGGGACAGCTGTCCCTTTTCTTGCACAACAATCCACACTTCGCATTATTACTTCGGGAAAGAAATCATTCGTGATAGGAAAGCGAGGAAGTTGTGGTTATCACAAGAAAGCTACATTGAGAAGGTGTTGCAAATATTCAACGTGGACAAGGTCGAGCCGGTAAGTTGTCCACTTGCAAACCATTTTAAGTTATCTCGTGATCAATGTCTTGTGAATGATGTTGAGAAACGGAAGATGGAGAAAATTCCTTATGCATCCGCAGTTGGTAGTTTGATGTATGCAATGGTGTGTACAAGGCCGGATATATCTTATGCAGTTGGAGTGGTAAGCATATTTCTATCAAATCCTGCTATGGATCATTGGGAAGAAGTGAAATGGATACTACGGTATTTAAGGAGTACTTCTAATATGTGTTTGTGCTATAGAGGTGACAAGCCAGAGTTAGTTGGTTACACAGATTCAGATTTGGCAGGTTCTCAACACAGTCTCAAGTCGACATTAGGTTACATATTTACCTATGCAGGGGGAGCTATGTCTTGGCAATCCAAGTTACAAAAATGTGGCATTGTATTGCAGCTACAGAGAGTTGCAAGGAGATGATATGGATGAAGAGGTTTGTTAGAGAACTCGGTGTGAAGAAACAAAGGTTCATCGTTTACTGTGATAGCCAGAGTCCCATCCATCTCAGCAAGAATTCGAGTTTTCACTCAAGGTCCAAGCACATCAATATTAGGTATCAGTGGATACAAGAAGTTCTCGATGAGAAGGTCTTGTATATTGAGAAGATCCATACAGATGACAATAGTTCTGATATGATGACAAAGTCGCTACCAAAATACAAGCATGTGTATTTCTGTAGCATGGCATGTTTGGTGGAGACGGGTACCTTACCATAAGTCGTGAGGGGGAGATTGTTGGGCTGGTCACTCCTTATTGGGTCCAACAAGTGTGTAGCCCCTTAACCAATTAAGGGAGTCAACGAGCAGCTGACTAGTTATGTTATATGTTTCACTTGAAACATCCAGGAGACGCATTCTTCTCAAATTCTAAAACCCGTGAAAGAGAAAGAAAGAGAGGAAGAAGAGAAAGAGAGTGAGGGAGAAAATTAAGCCACTATTTTTGGTGAGATTAGAGTTATCTTGAAGAGACGGAGAAAGGGTTCTTAGCTAAGTATCTTTTGGTTGTTGTGGTGAAGATTGATTGATCAATTTCCATATCTCTTCAAAGGGAAAAAATCTAGGGTTTGTTCAAACTCTAGTGGTAAGTATCTCATCTCTTGATATTATCAAATTGATAGTGTATATTATCTATTTGGTGAATGAATTGTTGATCCATCCTTAGGGGTGAGTATAATTTAAGGAAATTGGTATCCAAGTGCTAAAGGCATCTTGAAGTGGAGTGTATCCCCAAATTGGGAGAATTGTGTGTAACCTATTGTTTGATTATAGTGGAAGATTTGCCCGTGGTGTTTTACCCTTCACCTTGGAGGAGTTTTTCCACGTAATTGACGGTGTTGTGTGATTGCCTCTATATTGCGTAGTTTGTTATTTCCGCATTTGTATGTCATTGCTTGGTTAGGTTTCGTATTGAGCATAGCGTCTCGGATTTCGTAAGCCTCCCCCGACATATCTATTACTCCATAATATACGTCTTCTATCAGGTGGATACATACAGATTCTTCACCATCACTTACTGTCCCTTAACCATTCTGAGGCGAGTTACAAAATTTAATTTCTATACGCTATCTGAACAATTGACACAAATCTGTATGGACTGGATGACAACTCCATTAATGTTTTAGACTATTGAACTTTTAGTTTCAACCTGCAGTCGCATAACGCATATAATAATCGTGTTTAAGAATGGCTTAGATATGAACTACTATTTATAGACTTTAACATCAGCATTTCAACTAAGCATTACAACTTGGAAATATAAGCTCTAGTTAATCCACTCCCTGCAGATTTATCAGTCAACATCTTCATTTTGGACTGTTTTTTACTCTGGTCTTTAAATTCATTTCGACTCATTGGATTAGTATAACATAACTGAAATATATGTATCTGCTGAACTGCTATATTTATATACCTAAAACTGCAAGCAATTTGGTGTTCCGATTAATCAAGGGAACTTCTATATGACTGTTGAAAATAACCAGTAAACACCCTCAAACTTCAAACTTGATTCTCCCCTTACTTTAAATTTGGTGTTGAAAAGGTTATCTCTATCTTCATCCACGCCATAAGCAACAACCTAATCCATCATATGTTGCAAGATTTCATTAACAAGAATATATGAAATCCAAAGGAATCCTAGAAATGAAATTCATCATTAGTTTTGGTTCCTACCTCCTTGAGAAAAGTGAAATTGTTGGTCTTTCAGATACTCCAAGACAATAGGTACCAGAAATACGTGAAGACTTTAAATAAGCAGCTCATCTTCGAGCCAGCAACCATTCTACATGAATGTAAAACCAACTAAGCGTCGGACAGTTATGAATCAGCTTTACATTATTAAATATCAACAACATAAATACATAAGTACTTTCCCCCTCAGCTATCTTCTGCCTGTGCAGAAGCTAAATAAGATGCTAATCTCTAAGTTAAAAATCGGCAATTTTTTTTTTTTTGAAGAACTTGATCTAGCAATTCAAATCTAATAGATAATGATAGTTTGTAAACAAAATCAGAAGCATGTTAACCTTTAGCGGGTCTCCAGATAATTTGCGAATAAAATTTACCTGCTGTTCTAGGTGATGGGCGAACCAGTATGGAAGAGATCGCATAGAATGTTTTTGAGAGTAGATATCATTATGGTTTTGAACTGAAATGATTACTTCCACCGCCACCAGATTCCCCATACAAAACCAAATCTATGAGAAAGAGCAATTTGGTGTTTGTTTCCCTGATTAATTAATCTGATCTCAAATAGTTTTTCAACGAAAGATTCAAGCTCAGAAGTCATATAGAAGAGTAAAACTGAAAGCCTCGTCTTGTATCAGAGATCAGATCTAAGAAGAAGGAGAAGTAGGAAGGCGGCGTAAAATGGTTACTCCCTTACTGTAGAAGTGATTTAACCGATTGAAGTGACGACTGAAACCCTAAGATGATTATTATCTCTTTATATACAACTTTTATTTACACCTTGCTTACATCAGATGTTTTTTACTTTTTGCTTTTTATGCAGTAAATAACGGTTTATGGTAACTAATCTTATTTGACGATAGTAAAAAACCATGCGCATCCGATGGCCTGCATTCGGATTGGGGAACAAAAATCACTTGAAAAAAAGAAAAAAATCGGGAGGAGTATTAGATCATCTAAACTTACTATCGTGTTGAGTTGAGAGGAAATATCATGATGCTGCTGTTTCTTGAGTATCTCTACCACCACCACATTTCCATACGACACCCCTCTTCACTCCGAGACCCATTTGTATCTTCTTGTTCACCTAAAAAAAAAAATTAACCTAAGAGAGTGTAGAAAATTTTTAGACAGAGAACGAGAGTAGTGAAAGATGTGAATGAATACAGAGATGATAAGATTTTATAACTGGGTTCAAGTCTCAAAGTTTCAACCACGGTTAAGGTTACTTTACTGAACGAGTTAACCTGCATAATGTACTATTGGCTAAGCAATTTTTCTCTCGTTATGCCTCAAACTTGCTTAGCTGATGGTGAAATCACTGAAAATGAAGAGGACTAGCTTAGAGGTTCACCAATTTACTAGGCACGAGGACCGCGTATACACGGTTTCTTGTATGCTGCACATTTCATTTTCATTAGCAGGACTACTATGCGGTAACTGCCTAACTGGTAAGGAACTATTCCACATAATGTTTTTGTTTTGTAGACCACATTTCTAACTTGAATCAATAAGGTATGTATGAGAATAACCTTGGATCCAGAAGACATAAATATATCCAGATACAGGGCCGTCTCTGACATTTAGACGACCTTGTGCGAAAGATCTCCGAACGCCCTTTTACCAATTTTTTTTTCCATACGTATAGTTTATATGTTTTCAGTACTGTTACTATTCTTTTTACGGATGGACTTGAAATCAAAAAAATAAATAAAAAATTAACCTACTATATACATTCTAATATTCAGTGATTCTCCCATGTAAACACATTAACAAATTGAAACCAACAATCGAAATCATCAAATTGAAATTAACCCTATAACCAAAGTCGTAACCAGTCTGCAAGTTTTTTTTTTTTTTTAATTTTTTTTTTTTACAAGAGAATATTTTGAAAAAGCTAAGAGAATATACAAAAGTCTATAAAAGATAGACTAAAACAAAGCAAAATAAAAAACGAAAAGCATCAGGAGAAAACAGTCTCCCATTATGAAACAAAATTTGAAAAGTTCAGGTGGACTCTCTTTCCACACGCAGCTTCCCAAGAAAGCAGAAGAGACTTTACATCAGTAGCTAAGTCTTGATCTGTCTTGAATTTATATCGATCTTCAAAGGTTCTGCAATTCCTTTCTCTCCACAGTACCCAAATAATCGCTGCAGGAATGAGATCCCACACCACCCTACCAGAGTCTGATAGCTTATTATGATACCAAGTATGCGCAAAAGAGGACAGCTTCTCCGGAAACACCCACGCCCAATGATTCTTTGGAATCACAGCATTCCAAATGTAATTTGCAACCTTGCAGTGTAGCAGTAAGTGCTCTTGAGACTCAGGACTGTCTCCACAAAGAATACAAGAGCTAAAGATGTCCATACCTTTATGATATAACATCTCTGTAGAATTCAATTTTTCATGTACAACACACCAAACTAGGAAACTTACTTTAGGTGGAACACCATCTGCCCAAACAAAAAGATGTGGGAAGTTTTCGGTACTAGCAGCAAAAGTGAAAGTCTTGTAAAGAGACTTGACTGTGAAGCAACCTGATTGATGTAAATCCCATCTTCTCGTATCTGGCAGGTTGTCTGTTGTAGGAGGGTTACATCCTATGATGTTAAGCATGTCTGTAAACTGAGAAATCTCTAAACTATTCATAGCCCTTTTGAAATTGAACTTCCAAGACCCATCTTGAGAAATATGATCAGCTAAATTTGCAAACCTCATATTATCCAACTTATAAAGGAGATTAAAAGTTTTTGCAAGAGAAGTATTACCAAACCATTTTTCATGCCAGAAGGATATTAGCTCGCCGGAATGAATGCACAGAGAAGAATTATTATTGACCAGCACACTTGCCTCAGCAATTGCCCTCCAACAAGAAACTTCATAAGGAGAATTGACAGTAGCAGGCACCCAGTTAGAAACATCACAACCATATTTTGTCAACAATCAACTTATACCAAAATTGATTCTTTTCCACCCCGAATCTCCAACACCATTTTGCAAGAAGTGAAATGTTCATGTACCTCAAATTAAGAACCTCCAAACCTCCCCTTTACTTTTCAGCATAAACAAAGTCCCATTTGATCAAATATGAGCAGCTACTTCCACCCCAAAGAAAATTTCTCATTTTTTTCTCAATAGTCTTAATAACTGAAATTGGAGCTTTAAAAAGAGAAAAATAATACATGGGTAAGGAAGTTAAAATACTTTTAAGGAGAGCCAACTTTCCACCTTTAGAGAGTGATATCTGGTTGTAAATAGAGAGTCAGGCATCAATTTTTTCAATAATGGGAACCCATATTGCTTTTGAGTTTGACTTTGCTCCTAGAGGCATGCCAAAATACAGAAAAGGAAAAGTATCAACTGTGCACCCCAACTCAGTAGCCCAATCATTAATTAGAGGAATATCACCAATGAGAATGAGTCTTGTCTTAGCTTTATTTATTTTCAGACCTGCAATGTACTCAAAGCAGTGAAGAACGGTAAATAATTTAGAGAGCTCCTCCTTGTTGTTATCCACAAAAAAGATAGTGTCATCTGCATAATGCAAATGATTAACCACTTGACCATTGTCTACCATAGATAAACCACTGAATAACTGAGAATTGGCATCCCTATCAATGTATCTTGAAAATCCTTCTATTGCAATGTTGAAGAGAAGTGGGGATAAAGGACAACCTTGTCTAACACCTCTTGTACTGTTGAAGAAACCAAAAGGAGAACAATTTATGAGAACTAAAAAAGTGGCAGTAGAATAACAGAATCTAGCTCATTAGCTATAAGAGTACCATCAATGATTTGTCTACCCTCAATGTAAGCACATTGGACAGGTGAGATAAGTTTTGTCAAAACAAGTTTCAACCTTGTAGCCAACACCTTTGATAAGATTTTGTAAACACTTGTAAGAAGACATATTGTCCTACAATCTTTCACAGTTTCAATGTGATCTTTTTTAGGAACTAAAGTGATGAAGGTAGTATGATGCTTGGAATCAATACAACCTTTCTCATAGAATTCTGCCATTGTTCCCATGATATCTTCTTTGATGAAGGCCCAACATTTATGAAAAAACATGATAGGAAAACCATCTGGACCAGGGGCCTTGTCATGTCCCAAATATTTGATAGCTTGAAATACTTCATCTTCTGAAAAATTAGCATCTAAAATACCATATTCAATGGAGTTTATGCTATCAAAATGGATACCCTCTAAGACAGGTCTCATAACTTCTTCAAAGAATTGTACTAGAACTCCCTGTAAAACAAAAAGAAAACCACCAAGTTTCAAGAAGTTCAATAAAACCATTCTCCAAGAACCACATGATTTTAAACCTAAAAGGGCTAGGTCCCCAAGAAGGAATATGATCAGAAGTGGGTCTGGCTTTGGCAAGTTGGGAAAACTATATAAGACTATAAGAGTCTGCAAGTTATTATAACCGGTCTGCAAGTTATTATAACTATATAAGACTATAAGAGATTAACAATTACAGAACTACCTGAGTACTATGTACAAAATGAATATTTTTTTTCTCGGCATTCTCGGCTAAGATATTTTTTAACTTGAATAGTTAGTACTTGGATTGATACGTTCCTAGATTAAGGCAGAAATTTGAATCATGCAATCAAATTAGGAATTAGGATCGATCATGAATGATATTTGGTGACTAAAACATAGTGGGCCACCAAAAATTAGCCCACATTAGTTAAGCCAACATTTCCCGCCCTGTACGGGAGCCCAAGGAACACCCCCTCGAAACCGGGCCTGTCCAGATACATCATACACGTGTTCTATAGCATGGCCTTACATAAGAATAATAAGCTGATTAATTTCTACCCTTCACCGGTCGGATACATGGAAGTAATTTCTAACTTGAATATCAAATTGAATCACAAATGACAGTGAAGGAATTGAAAATGAATTCTACATACATAAACAGATGATTAATTCACAATTGGTAATTCAGATGCATCAATCTTTCTTTCTGGCAGAATTCTTGTTGATTTCTTTATTTGAATGGACCCTCTTAATTAACCCGGCTCTCCTTGACTTTTGGCTGCCCCTTTGGCTCTCCTTGGACTTGCCTTGTTCTAACTCTCTGCCCCTTTGATTCTGCTGTTTCATCTCCGATTTTATGCCTAAGATGTTGGAATATTTTCAATTGCGCTGTTCTTGATTGGGTCAAGGGGGCAAACCTTGAATCAATTTCGTTGGGGTCCGTGAAGGAATTGAAAATGAATTCTACATACATAAACAGATGATTAATTCACAATTGGTAATTCAGATGCATCAATCTTTCTTTCTGGCAGAATTCTTGTTGATTTCTTTATTTGAATGGACCCTCTTAATTAACCCGGTTTTGGCTCGGCTCTCCTTGACTTGCCTTGTTCTAACTCTCTGCCCCTTTGATTCTGCTGTTTCATCTCCGATTTTATGCCTAAGATGTTGGAATATTTTCAATTCTTCAAATGCTTTTAAAAAAAATCACAATTTACCTGATAATCATTTTCATTCCGAACAAAGTTGCATCCACTGAAATAAAGTTGGTTGTGGGGTCATATTTGTTTCCCGGGGGGTTACCAGGAATCAATATTACAGGGGGACCAGTGCAGGGTGGGGGTCTAGGGGGCAACCTGGGATTGCTAAGATCCTCCGTGACAACTACCTCCTGAAGACTAATCCTCCTTATCATCTAACTCTGGAAGAAATTTTTGATACAAGTAGTAGTAGGATTAATTGAAAGTAAACAAAATACCGGGATGTATTTGGACCGTTAGAAAACGTTTCAGTTGAGTCGAAAAATACCAAAAATGCACAAATTCTAAATCCAGACACCATTAATGTGATCTTACCAATTTGTTGATGAGGAAGAGGACTGGTACTATGTCAAATTTTCTGCATTGCATGTTCTCTTGGCAGAGATCATTTTACAACAATTTGAGTGAAAGAAGATTTCAAGCAGATTCACTTCCACGTCCTAATCGAAATGTGAGTGATTGAAACATCCCATTCCATGTAAACGAATTTTTTGTTGCCATGATGAAAAACTATTTGAACTAAGATGATTTGAAGGGCGTGATAACCCTATTCACAACCTACGGCTTTATCAATCAATATTTTTTTTATTTTATTTTATCAGAATCAATAAATATCTTCATCTCAGTCTGTTCTCTATCTATTCTGGCCTTTCAATTCAGTCTGTCTATAGGCTACTCTAGTTACACAAAGGCATTACATACTTTTGCTACTTTTTTCTTTGTTGCGCAGGTAGCCCTAACATAGCGATGTTGAATTGGATATTACCGATGTAAATCCCTACAAAAGTACGCAAACGCCCTGATTAACGTGTTTGCCGGAATTCATGCATCAAAAAAATTATTTGCATTGGCATTGCCAAAGGAAAAAAATCAAATACACAACCAAAGTAAACAACTGACTGATATAACAAGACATCACAATGTTAGCCTGGCATAACAAAACCGCACAGTTCAACTATTAAAGGTGCAAATTACTGACAACTCCATCCAGTAATACTGAAAATTGCGAATCAGAAATACGACAATGTAGATAAAATCAAGTTCATAAAAGGCATTGACTCACCGTACAAAACTAATATCATTTTAAGACATACACATCAGTAGATAATGGAGATTATGCATCTAGAAGTGCCATGCTAACCCAAAGAACAAGGTAGTGCTAGATAAGCTCCAAACCATCAATTGATAATTTACAGAATCAAGCCGACTAACTTAGAAGCAGAGCAGTAGAGTGCATTTTTCTTTTCTTTGTTGTAATATGAGGACATTATGCTTGGAACTCAGAATAGTTGAAAAGTCATATACAATAATATTGAAGCAAAGAAAAATCTATGTTCGCTGACCCTTAGGGGACTCGATATGAAAGGACTTTACATTGTATTTGCCTCCATTTATAAAAGAACACAAGATTCCTGCAATTTACATTCTCTTAAGGGATATGTATAATTTAAAAAATCATTTACAGTGTCAAAGAGACCCGCTGATATGTTCCTCGCTACAAGTTTAAGTGGCTCGCACATCTAATCCATAACATTGCATATATTCACTAGACTGATATAGCTAGTTTAAAGAGCTGCATGCTGATACTTTTTTAGACTTCACCGGCAATTCGACCACTATATAACTGAATCCACAAATTTAAAGACATTTATGACCCACAGCTTTAGATGATCAACAACACGCAAAAGTACATTTTACCTCACATATCATGTGCCTGTATAGAAGCCAAGTGAGATTCTAAGCCAAATAAATAGACTAGATGTGAAGTAGTGTTGTGTGTGCTGGAACATCCTTCACTGAATATCAACTAGGTTTTGACTTGGCTCTTCTTGGCTGATAGAGATCCTCCTAATTAAGGATAAGCTACTAATACTACTGTGAGTGAGACTATTAAAAGACTTAGAAAGCAACTGAAACTCAACAAACTGGCTAACTTCAATAGCCTGCCGGGTACTACCCTTCTACGTGGTATCGCTTAACTCCATAGGCATAATGCCCTGTGAATAAGTAAAAAACCTAGATTAATTTCATCAGTTGGGAGTTACAATAATAAAACCAAAAATGCACAGGTAGTAGTAGTAATTCCATAAATTGAAAGAAAATTAAATACCTTTTTAAGTCGTCGCCGGTACCATCTTAAGACACCTGAAGAGTTAAGCGATCCATCAAAACAAACGTAAGATTATATTTTCTTAATTTTATGAAACAAAAATCACTTTACATTGAGACTAGTATTAAGATCCAAGTAAACTTACCAATTTGCTGAGAGGAGATATCAAGATGCTGCTTGTTGGTTCAGGTCTTTGAGCATCTCTTGGACCACCACTTTCCCATACAAAACTCCTTCTCAATCCAAGATCCGTTTGTAATTCTTGCCCCTGATTCAAAACATTAAAGAAAAATAATATAAAATTCAACACTAAAAAGAAGAAGGAAAAATGAAAATTAAGGTGAAATTATAGACCCATTTCAACACTAAGGAGAAAAACCATTAAACACTTGAGCAATTTTAGTTTTCTAATCAAAGATTATAAATCCAAGAAATGTACAAAAGTCAAGCCAAACCAGCTTAGTCTCAGTTTTTAAGCATTTGGAGGAATTCAATTGATAAAGTGACGGAATATTCAGCAGTATACTGAAAACTGAAATAGAGGTATTTAGAGTTGTTGTAGTGGGGTATATGTTTGATGACGTTCATAGGCTACCGGAACTTTTGACAAAACAAATTCTAGCATGTCTTGAATCGATTCATAGTTCAAAAGCTACAAAGTTTATTTGTTTTGAAGTTGGGGAATTCCTTAAATTCCTAAACACAACTATTTCAAACTAAATAATTAGGGATAAATTTGTTTCCACATTTGCTTAAGTTACTATATCATGTCTATGTGTAAGAAATGATGATTAAAGAGCTGAATTTCTAACAGAAGTATCTACGACAAACATTAGAAATTAAAATACCTCTTTAGTAGACTTAGAGAAGTAATGTTGATCGATTGTAAGGGGATTCCATCAATTTGTGAAGTTGGAATTTTTGAACCACAAGGAAGGATATCGATACAATTATTTTGAGAGGAGATACCATAATGCTACTTTTGACAAGGAAGTTTGGTTCTTCAACCACCACCAGATTTCGCAAACAAAACTACTTTTAAACCCATAAGAAGGAATTATTTGGGGATTTTGTTGGAGATCCGGAGAACTCAGAAGTGAATACAAAGATTGAAAAAGGTAAACTGAAAAGCCCCTTGTATGGAGTTATCTAAGAAGAAGATGTAGAAAAGGCCCTCTCTTAGGGTTTTCAAGGAATTATCTCGTGGAGTAGAGATTTCAAAGAAGTGAAGACCTAAAACTCTTTTTATTTATATATAAAAATTTTAATTCCACCTTTTTTACATCACATTTCTAACCTGCACTGAAGGAGTAGTCAATGCTGGTAAATGATAGGGAAAAATATCATTCGGTCCTTTTGTGCCGGGCCCACAACAGTTTAGTCCTTTTGGAAAAATCATTTTCCATTTGGTCCACAATTAAAAAAAAAAATGAACAGACAATAATACCGTCTTGACACGTCCATCAAAATCACACCTGGCGTCGGGTCCCACTGTAACCGCCCCCATAAACACACATCTCCTAAAAATGCGTTAACATTCTCTCTCTTTTGTTTTTTTCATTTTCTTTCATAGAGAAACTCTCCAGTTTCCAGTTTCTGCTTCATCTTCTTTTCTTCTAGAATAAAACTGCTTCGTCTTCTTTTCTTCGAGATCCAGAAAAAAAACCAAATCAAATTCATAAAATCAGTAGAACAAAAACCCTAGAAAATCAATCGAATATTTCCATTCAAAATCAAATTAGTCTTCAAAAATCAGTAGAACAAAAAACCCAAATCAAAAACCCTAGAAAAATTAGAGAAATCAAAACCCCAAAATGAGGAGATTGAAGGGCAAACAAGTAGTAGAGTCATCTTCTGACGATGATTTTGAACAAGTTCATGAAAGAAACATCCAATTAGTTGAGTATGTAGGAGTAAATGAAGATAATGAAGAACCACTTTCAACGAAATCCAAAGCAAATAAACCGTCGAAAGGTACAAGAAAACCCTAATAAGAAGTACTAGAAGTTGATTTTAGATGTTTATTGTTTTTCTGATGTTGAGTTTCGATTTTGGATATTCTTCTTAAATGAATATTCGTCGTGTTGAATGAAGTTGATTTTGCTTGACTTCATTCCTGGAATAAAGTCTGGAAAAACTTCTCCGTTGCACATCCATAGAATGGACTTCATTCCTGGAATGAAGTCAGGAGAAACTTCTCCATTGCATATCCATAGAATGGACTTCATTCCTGGAATGAAGTCTAGAAAAAATTCTCCGTTGCACATCTATAGAATGGACTTCATTCCTGGAATGAAGTCAGGAGAAACTTCTCCATTGCATATCCGTAGAATGGACTTCATTCCTGGAATGAAGTCAGGAGAAAATTCTCCATTGCATACCCATAGAATGTACTTTATTCCAAGAATGAAGTCTGGAAAAAATTATATAGTCCATGCCATAGAATGGACTTCATTCCTGGAATGAAGTCTAGAAAAAATATAGTATTGGTCCTTCAAGCTATACTTTATATCTTCTTTATATCAGTTACTATTTATGACCATTAATGTTTTTTTTTTCTTTTAAAAAATATAGATAAGAAGATAATATCAAATTGTAGCTATGCGGGAGTAATTGCACTTGTTGTTAAGATTAAAGCAATACAAGGAGAAGAGGCTTTGAATGAAGAACACAAACGTGCTTTGTATAGGAGTCCATTGGGTAATGTAGTCAAAGTGTTTTTTGAAGAGACCATTGTTTTTTGAAGAGACCATTGTTGCTTCTACATGGATTAAGTCATTAACTGCAGTCCAAATTATATGCAACACAAATGATCATGTGTTTGTTTTCAAAGTAGGGGAAGAAACGTATGTGTTACGATCCTCACCTGAAGAGTTGTCATTAATATTTGGAATTCCATGCATCCCTGGAGGTGGAATAGAAGAAACTTTTTTGGACTCAAAAAACCAGATAGACTACACTTGTGGAAGGTTCTGGAAAACCAACAAATTTGATCCACCAAAAAATAAGCATTTTGATATAAAGAATACCAAACTGAAAGATAAAATCATTGAGTTGATTAAGGATAAAGGACCTAATGAAGATCTTGTAACTACGTTTGAACTTTTTTTCTTGTCTACCATTTTTGTTACTACTGGTGATGGAGGTTCCATACACTCCAAGTACCTAGCTTGTCTAGAGACAGTAGGTAGAGTTTCTTTGCCGCATATCATACACAAGCATTTGACGGAAAGATTAAAAAGAGGTTCTTCGGAATGATGTCACCTTTACTTGTTGGTGAGATTAAAACTGTTAGATACTTGTATATTTCATAATTATTTTGGCAGTTCATTTGTATATTTCTTCATTTTGGCAGTTCATTGAAAACTATTGATAACTGACTAGTGTATTTCTTCCTTTTTACAGCCTTGGTTTGCGGAGCATTCAAAGAAAGTACAACCCAGGTGGAAGGTGCAGAATATAGTAGACTACTGTCCAAGGTTTGCAAGGTGGAACATTGAGAACCTTTGCAATCACATAGAAATGAATGTGGATGATTTTGGAGAGTTAAAAATCTAGATTAAGATGATATTGTTATATTGCATTCAGTTCTGTAATGAAAATAAGCAACTTTAAGATAAAAAAATAGTTAATTCATTATACAAAATGAACTATGACTATTAATGTCCATTGCTCTGAACTTGCAGTTCATTCCTTTTAATGAATTCAAATTATGAATGAGGAAGAAATTGGGGTTTCATTTTGTGAAATGAAAATCTAAAAAAAGGTTTATATTATCTGAAAATTTGAATTTTGTGTGTGTAGCTATCACAAAATTTCATGGAAAAAGATGCTGGAAACAAGCTACTACAACAACAAAAAGCGAAGACAAAAGCTGAGTTTTTCGAGGAAGAATTCAATGTTATGTCCGGTCAAATAGAAAGTCTACAAGCTACACATGTTGGTGAGATAGAGAACCTGAGAGTTCGACATACTCAAGAGATTAAAGAGATGACAAGAAACCATTCAGGGGAGATGGGTAATCTTTTTTTAAAGTAGCAAGAACTTGAGCACTCACTTGCAGAAGCAACAACTTCAAAGACACTTTTTGATAGGAAGATGGAATCCCTTGTAGAGCATTTGTCTTCTAAGCAACCTGAGGTTGATGAATTGCTGGATAAATGTGGGAATGTGGCGAAATTCATGGCAGAACAAGCTCGTGAATACATGCGTACTGTTTTCCCTGATGAGTACAAGAGTTCATTGTTGAATGATGAAATAAAAAAATATACTGAATCAACAAGTGGATGAATGCATGGAATCTGGTGGATGGAATGTGGATGAAAATGTTGTTATGGATGAAGGAATTCAAGAAGTACCAGATGATGATGAAGGAATGCAAGCAGTCTCAAATGCTGCTAGAAGACCTACTCATATCTTTCCCGTCTTAACTGTTGAGAATCCTTCTACTGGAGTTGATACAAGTAATAATTGGTAAAAGATACTTGATACGATGGCTGAAGAAGAGCTACCATCCTTTCCAACGTACAGTGCCGGAGTTCCTTTAAGTATGGATCAATGTTTGAACCTAGGTAAATATTCCAACTATTCTTCTATTTTTTTTATAAAAATTATTTTCTATATTGGACTTCATTTTTGGAATGAAGTCTGCAGAATGAAGTGTAACATCTATATTGTATCCATGAGAATGACTTTTCTATACTTCATTTTTGGAATGAAGTATGTAGAATGGACTTTATTTTTGGAATGAAGTCTAGAAAGGTTGGGGTTCATTCTCATGGATGAACTCTTGAATAACAATACAAGAATAATAACTAACAATGAATCTACTACATACACAAACCAATATATAGTTTGGAAGATTAAGATTCACAATTGACTTCTCATGGATCTATTTTTCCAGCAGAATTCTTCTTTGTTCATGTCCTTCTTCAAACCAATTCTCATTAACCAGGTTTTGACTTTACTTGGCTGTAACTCTCTAATTCTGTTTAACCAACATCGATCTTTCATGAAATCATTCATACCGCTTCAAACGATCACAGTTCCCTGATAAAGCAGCTAAATCAAGGTTGAAGTTGCAACTGCATCTGAATCAAGTAAAAGAAAAAAGAGTCATCAGTTTAAGGGTTATAATAAAACCAAAAATGCAAAGTACATGTACTAGTACTACAACATTAATTGATAATTAACGAAATACCTTGTAAACTGATAAACAACCCCATGATATACCTACAGAGTTCAGATCCATGAAAAATAAAAATTAGTTGAAAATCCGAGTACAATACAGTCGAGTATTATGATCAAGTAAACTTACGATTGTCTTGAGAGAAAATATCATTATGCTATCACCACATTCCCATATAAAACCACTTCTCTAATCATGATCTAGACCCATTTGTGTTTTTGTTGCCCCCTGATCCAAAAATGCTAAAACAATCAACACTTCAAAGAAATAATCAAAGCAAATGAAGGTACAAATCTGAAGACATGGTATAAAAAGAAACACCTTCTTCACCTCCTACTCCTCCAGTTCTCCTTCTGTATAAAGAGTGAAAACAAATTTTTGTTAGAGCAAGTCTTATGGTGGAATCCATCCTATTCCAAGTGTGGAAAATGAGAGAATGAGAGTAGTGAATATGTGAATGTGAATACAGGATGAGATTTTATAACCGGGGTCAGTTCCAAAGTTTTAACCAGGGTAAGGTTACTTTAATGCATGAGTTAACCTGCAATATGTACCATTGGCGAATATTTTTCCGGTGTCCAATAAATAATTCATTTGTTATACCATAACTAGTGGATTGCCACGACACATATTGCCAGGGTTCTATGTGTTGCATTCATGATCACATCACATAAAGAGAATCTTCAAAACCCACAAAAAGAAAATGTGATCACACATTGATGTGTAATTTGTTTGTAGAACTAGTTACCCATCCCACAATATGGATGAGGGTGTGGAGTAACGGGACCACCCCGTGCCATAATTGTAACAAAACTAGGAAACTAGACGAGTTAGAAGTAGGCTACCATAATGGCACGGGGTTGTTGTAACAAATTATAATTTTGATGGGAATATTTTATGATGGCGATATCAACGGCGCCCTGGCCAAGATGGATTACCCGTTAATATATTCAAATTTAGAGAGATAGAGATGCACTCTTGGTGACGCTGTCAAGACTCGAGATGGATTACCCGTTAGTATATTCAAATTAGATGATTGCTATTACGGTGAAGAGGCCTACAGAAAAGAAATGAACCTCAATGGCTGACCAAATAGGTTGTGGTAAATTAGCAAGGATGTGAATGCAAAAAGAAAAAAAGAAAAAAAGAAAAAAAGAAAAAAAATTATGTATTGTTATTACCTATCAAAGTATTTCCGTGGAATTGGTGATGCTAGCTGAGGTGTTATACGACGTTGGTGGGGGTGAATTGAACAGGGTAGATGAGGATACAATTTTGATTTTTGTTTGTGTATGATCATTCGATGGTGGATCTGGTTATGGTTTGGTGGTGGTGTACGGTGGTTATGATGGTGTTACCGTGACCAGAGGTGGTGGTGAAAGCAGAGGCAAGAGTTGAAGGAATTACAGAGTTTTCCTAGAAGACGAAGAAAGCAGACATATAGAGAAGAAAAGAAACCATAAAGAAAATAACAAAGGAGAAATGTTCTTGTGAAATAAAAGTGTTGTATTTACCCCTGCATTTGCTACAAATTACGAAAGTTCAAATGATGATAGAAAACGCGGAGGGACTTTGTGGACATTTCATTGTTGAACCAAAATTTCTGTCACTAACACCAAACAAATCATTTTCTTTTATATTATAGATTGCACGTTAAGTCGTTAACTCATCAGGGATACGGGTTTCTACTCTGGTCAATTTAAATTCAGTCCGTGTCATTGGATTAGCGTAAACATATCAAGAATGTTGCATCCGATTAGCTCCCATTGCTTATTAATGTGGTTTTCCAAAAGAGTTTTGGTCAAAAAGTTTGTTTGGCGAAAATTGGAAGTTGTACTCATAGTGAACGTGTTTGGGGTAATTTACAGGGCTTTTGAATATAAAGGGCTGCAAATTTTCAAGTCCGAGCAACTCCACTCAAATCTCATCTCATGTTAATATACGCCTATATGAATTTTTACCATGCTTAGTAGACTGAACTTACCATGTTTAGCAGACTGAACTTGTATTTACCCCCATTTCCTTTCAAGACCAGAGGAGGTGGATGAGATGAGCTTATTACCTGAGATGACTCTTTTTTAAATAATTTTCTAACTGAATCTAGAATGCAACAAGATACAAACTTTTCTAAGAGTTTCACGGAACAATACAAGGGTTTTATTAATCAAATTGAATTGGCATCAAAGATGTAGATGTCCGATCGTCAACTAAAAACATGTCAATTACAATACATGGATGGAACCCATAATCAAAATGAATTACATAAATAAACAGATTTAAATTCACAATTGACTGCTCGTGAAATTTTGTCCATGTCAGGTTTCGACTCGACCACCTTTGACTGATAGAGATCCTAATTAAGCTACTAATACTAGGAATATGAGATTACTAAGACTTAAAAAGAAACTGAATTAATATTCATTTCAGAGATCTTTCTAAGCAAGGTAGTGAATAAAAACATTAACGCCTTTTTGAGCCTTTCCCCACAAGAATTCGCCATTCTAAGAGCTTTTCTCAGCCTGTTTTCACTGTTCAACACAAGTAAATAATCTTTGGCAGCGGAACTAAGGAATGAACCAATAAAAGCATCACCACCTCCGGTAGTATCCACCGTCTTCACCAAGTATCCTTTCACAGTTCCTTTGAAGTTTTTGGTGCAACTTCAAACCGTCAAACCAACATTCTTCTCATCTGATGGATCCCCTTGGGTTAAGAATTGTACCTCCTCATCGCTAACCTTGATAACGTCTGCACTAGTCTAGATATTCATGATACCTTCACGACAAGCTTCATCAGAAGGCCAGAAAGGCAACCTTACATAAGAAAGTAATGCACCACATAGTCAATAGTGTTTGTCAGACTCGCAATCTCTATAATCTCTTGGAAATCACTTGAAAAGAAAAAAAGTAAATTCATAGTAGTAGTATTATGATCAACTAAACATACAGTTGTTTTGAGAGGAAATATCATAATGCTGTTGAGTCTTGATTCAGGTTTTGAGTATCTCTACCACCACCACGTTCCCATATACAACTCTTTTCCAAATCAAGACCCATTTGCGTTTTTGTTGCCCCTTATTCACCAAAAGAAAAATTAAGCTATCCAGTAGAAGTGAAAACAAATTTTAGAGAAGTAGTGAAGATGTGCATACATACATGATAAAATTTTATAGCTGAGGCGAGTTACAAAGTTTTAACCGGGATAAGGTTACTTTAACAAATGTAAAACTTGCAAAGTGTACTATTTGCTACAAATTTTTATCTCGTCTCAAAGATGTCCCTTGGAAGAGTTCTTGTTTTGGATCCAATAATTCACAAATAACTACATAATCGCACGTTCTTCTTGCCAAATATATGGGTGTGAAATGTTTAATGTTGGCGGTTTGCATAAATGCCTGAGTGATATGGGTAACGTAAGGTTACTTTAATGCATGATGAGTTAAAGCTGGCCTAGCTGACGAGGAAGAGGACTAGGTACTGGGTCCAAAACCTCACCGGAACTTAGAACTGCATAATTGTACGTTCTCCTGGCAGGTATGGGTTTCTTTTACTGTGTTCGGTTCTACCCCCTAATTGAAATATGAGTTATTTAAGATTGTAAAAAATTTGGTTGTCTGTATGAATGTTTCAGCGAAATGTTACTGTTTGTTTTTGTAATAATGTCCTAGCATAGCATTAGCTTGTGTTATCTTGTGAACTTATATGTTAGCACAACTGATAATCAGCCTATGATCACGGCATATTAAGGATACTAAATTAGAGCAATCAATGTGATATATGCATGCCTCAATTAGCGCTGCTGATTGAGTATTGTCATTATTGTAATATTCTCATTTATTGTTGATTGACCCTATTTTGGGTATGTAATAATCTTTATAATGAAAACATCTTCACCCTGTTTAGGTGTGGAAGATATTCTACCATTATCCATGTTCTAAGTTGGTATCAGGAGGGTTCGATCCCCTCGCTTTTCCGCTGTAACAACCACCGCCACCACAAGATCACCACCATCACAACCACTTTCATATCAACATCCAAACACTCAAATACCCTATCTCTTCATACCAAACCTTCTTTCAATTGCTTTTTCCGGTAAGAAAAAAAAAAAAAAAACAATTGGAGAAGATGCTCTTGTCAGTACATATCCACATTCCCATCAACACCCTCTTTAAAAACCAGTTCAACAAAATTATCACTACCATTACCAATTATGTCTGTTAACCAACACAGATCAATAACCCTTGTGTCTGTTTATCAACACAGAACTAAAACTTTGAAGAGGTATTTCGACTATCTCACACAACCATTTGAAGAGGTATTTTGGCTATCTCACACTATGAATTTGAAGAGAAACACCAATTTTCTCATACAAAAGGGCTATCTTCATTACGGTTCCAGTACATTAGAAGCAAGTTGCACCTTCGTAAACTGCAGTACAACTTGAGGGGCGGTGTTAGCATAACTGATAATCAGCCTATGATCACGGCATATTAAGGATACTAAATTAGAGCAATCAATGTGATATATGCATGCCTCAATTAGCGTTGCTGATTGAGTATTGTCATTATTGTAATATTCTCATTTATTGTTGATTGACCCTATTTTGGGTATGTAATAATCTTTATAATGAAAACATCTTCACCCTGTTTAGGTGTGGAAGATATTCTACCATTATCCATGTTCTAAGTTTATAAGAGCATTTCCTATGGGATGAACAAACTTGGAGTTTGCTCATTTTGCTCCCACTATGGAATGAACAAACATGAAAAATGGATGTTCAAATGAACAAATCTGATGGTTTGAACATTAAGTCGGAACATCCGGCGCGCGTCTGTGGTAAAGACGAGCGTCATTGCTAAAAATGCTGGCGTCAGAAGAAATAACGCCAGCGTTATTATTTACAGCGCGCGTCAGAATAAATAGAGCCAGAGTCCGTATCAATAACGCCAGCGTCAGTCACTATGGCGCCAACAACTCAATCTGAACGGCTCCAGAACTATTTGATCCAACGGCTACATTTCCTGAAATCTATAAATACTCCTCATTTGAACTCTAAATTCACACATTCTTCCCTCTGAATCATCTACAAAAATGTCTCCCAGAATTCGTTTGTTAGATTCACTAAAGAAGAGGATTTAGCTATTTGCAGAGCCTACATTTTTCAAACACAAGATGTTGAAACTCATGTTGCTACCGGTAGGAATGTATCACAATCGACGTTCTGGCAGAAAGTTTTTGAAATGTTCGTTGCTGAAACGATGAACATTAATAGGCGTGATTGTCAAGGATTGTCACATTGCTCAACTAATGGAGAATCACAAAAATAAGCTCAACGGTGAAGCCGAACATGAATTAGAACCCAAAACTTTAGCGATGTGGCCAGCATCTCACGGCGGTCGCCAGTTTGAATTCCATGCTTGTTTCAACATTCTTAGGGTGCTCATCAAATACAATCCCTACATCCCCGTAGGAATTCCACCACCCACCGAGAACTGACGCTGCCTATGGTGTGGTTGTTCAATGCAGTATGTTTTTATTTATGAAATTGATGGTGCAATGTTTAATCGAGGAAAAATTTAAATTACTTGATATTGATGGTTTTAGATAATCGTAATAACACAAAATAAACAACAAATTAAATAACATAATATCACAGTGAATCGATTTGTCATACAACTTCAAATAGCCCACTCCACCAAAAAACACCTTGGACATTCCAAGAAATGCCTTCTGTATGTGTCTTCTTCAGAAGACGTCCGCAAATGCATAAAAGTCTTGCAACCGGGCTTTGAACATGCACTGATTCTATGTGGACAATGTTTGTATTCGTGATCTCCATATACACAATGCATGCAGTGTAATAGCTCCTTCTTCAATTTGGCTTTAAGTTTGAAGTTTTTGCAGAGTGTTGCAATCTTTTCATCTTATTCATTTTTAATCTTCATAGCATCATCCAGCATATGTGGTTCCTCTGGAGAGTTGGGATCTTGACATTGCAAATACCTGAACTTTTCCGGTTGTGATTCAATCACCATTCTGACACATGAACAACCTTCCTACGGACACTTTGAATACATCCAATGGCATTGCATAAGACTGTGGTTATCCATGAAACATAATGGAAAAACCTCTTTTGGTCCGACACAAAATATTTGCTTCGCTTTACCTTTAGACATGGTGGATTTTGATAAAGAAATACGTTGGTTTGGTTGAGAGGCACCCCTAGTGTGTCGTATTTATAACAGTTGGTAATTAAAACGGGCGGTTTTAGTAAAGTCGTGCCGTTTTACTACAAACGCCAAATTCTATGGTAATTTAAATGGGCGCTCAAAGGAATGTCGACGGCAGTGTTACTTCAAACGCCAACAACTAAGTTTCCAACGGCCAAATTTTGTTTCTCGACCTATAAATATTTTTTCTTCCATATCCAAAATCACATCTCCTTTTTCTTCTTTTTTGCTAAAGCTCAGCCTCTCCCACAATGTCTGTTAGAATCGTGGTCCCAAATTTACCGAAGAAGAGGATATAACTATATGCAAAGCATATTTTTTTTAATAGGGTAATAACTGGTATGGGCTTTCATCAAGACACCTATTTTTGGGAGAACGTTTTTGAAAAATGTTCGTCTTATTGACGGGAAACCCTGGAAACCAAGATGCTTGTTGATTGCGTGATCGTTTTCAATCTATTTGGCTTACAGTCCAGCCATTTGTTGATCTGGTAATGGAAATTGATCGAGAAAAGTTCATCGGTGAAGATGAAGTCATCCAAACAACTCTTGATAATTGGGAGGAAGCTCAGGGCAAACCTTTTTGTTACGAAGCGTCTTTTAGAATTCTAAAAGATGGTCCATCTCAATAAAATCGTTACTACACTCGAACGCTTCTCCCGGTCTTTACAATGGAAGAAGATATTACTCTTGTTCGATGTTGGATACATCGTTTGACGAGACCAATTAACAATGACCATTTTTGGGAATGAATATTGGGACATTTTGTAGCATCGCGGAAAGCAGACATAAGAAACACTAAGAGCCTAGAACTAAGAATAGCATTCATCACTAATGAATTCAAACATTATACAGAAGTTTTGTGGACGGTTCACCATAGCTATTCTGGATTATCCAACGAAGAACTGGTGAGTATCTTCTTTTTTCCTCACTGATCAACTGTATTATAAATATCTAAAATTGTTTTTTTCTATGTTTTACAGAAAACCATCGCTCAGACCAAGTTTACTAAAGAAAGCGGAAGAGAGTTTAAGCATTTTGAATGCTATAAACTCTACACAGAGAATGTCGATGGATTTGATGTACATAGTTTGATGTTTTTGTTGTGGTTTATCAAAATGTAGATTGATGTAATTTACAAGTTTAAATTGCAATAAATTTCACTTAATCTGAAGTGGAAATGTATTTTAAAATATATACATTTTCATTCATTGATATTACTGCCAATTCTTTTACAAAATATAAACTTTAGACAATAATAATAACTTCAATAAAAATCAAGTACGAGTTTTGGGCTCCTATTTATCTTCATTTGACGTATTTTCCATTCCACACGCTCTTTGACAGTTTCACCTTTGTTTTTGAATTTTTTGTTGTTAACTTTCAAAACTGGAGCTCTTCTTTGCCTTTTAACGGAATTTTTTCTTGGAGGAAATTCTAAAACTTGCACTTCCCTTTTACAATTTTCAATATTTTAAAACTTCCACATATCTTAGAAACATCAGCTTCAAGTTTTTCATTACAAAAAACTGTGATCGCCTTTTCATCCATTTTAGAAGAGAAAATTCAAGTGAATTTTGGTGTGAGTGAATTGTTTGAAGATGGTGGTACTTTATAGAGCTAAAAAGTGAATTCGAAATTTAAAAAACTAGCCGTTGGTGTTAGAAGAAAAAACGCTTGCGATATGTCTAGTGACGCCGCGTTGGTTCTTTTGACGCACGCGTCTTTCCTTGTGACGCCAGCGTGAGGCCTACATACTCTATCGTTTTTAGCTAGATCGCGTGCCTATTAATCTAATGCTCATTGTTTTACCATAGTGGAAAACCAAGTTTGTCCATTCACCTGGCTCAACAAACGAATGGGTTTGTTCGTTCCCATACGAAATGCTCTAACTTATTCGTGCTCATTTAGTCATTTGCACCACTGTTTTATTTCCCTTTACACTTATTAGCACGGGAGGTTTCTGTCAAATAGGCGGTGCTCATCCCTCTTAAATACAAGTTCTTGATTTGACTATTGTTGTGGTCATCTTATTTGTTCACTCTTTTAACAGAGATTTTATTATGTCTACCACGGGCCGTCTACTAATTTGGAATTTAGATAAATTACAAGACACATTTTTATAAATTCCGTATCATGTTTAAACATCCCATAAAACACATATTCGGATGATGAATTGAAGAAAACTCTAGCTTTGTTCTTATAAGCAAGTCACAGAATGTGGTTCAGGAAGTTAGTAGATAACATAGTGAATTTCTATACGCTATCTGAACAATTGCCACAAATCTGTATGGACTTGATGACAACTCCATTACTGTTTTAGATCATTCAACTTTTAGTTTCAACCTGCTGTCGCATAACGCATACAGTAATCGTGTTTAAGAATGGCCTAGATATGATTAACTTTTAGTTTCTATCAATAAAAAAAAAAAATTTAGTTTCGAACTACTATTTAATCGTGTTTAAGAATGGAAATATATGCTCTAGTTAATTCACAACATACAACTTTGTCAGTCAACATCTTCATTTCTGACTGTTTTTACTCTGGTCTTTAAATTCATTTCGACTCAGTGGATTAATTACAATCATGCCCTATATACCAACCCTGAACCACGTTGATCTATGCAAAACTCCTGCATTTTGGGTGATATTTTGTCGACACTACCTTTATTCAGCAGCGAGTACGATGACCCTAAAAATCTGAAAATGCATGTGTATTCCAAAGATTTGATTGAAGGATAAATCGTTTTGAGTATGATGATATGTAAGTTACATTCGGAGCAATTAGACTAGCTATTAGTATTTTTGGACTGAATCTTAGATACCAACCCAACTAGATGCATAATTATACTTTCAAGGAGTACTTTCCTGGAATAATAAGCTCTCATTAATTCCCTCCCGTCACACCGGCCGACCACCCAATTAGCCAAACTGCAGCTTTGGTCTTTATACCTGAATCAAACTGCAGCTTTGGTCTTTAGTTACATTAACCAGAGAACTCAAACTTTAGATTGGGACTGTTTTTTGGGGCAAACAAAGTTTTAATCGTCGCTGAGAAAGATCCGTCTGGTAACCAGATAATACAATTGTTTAGAGAGGAGATATCATAATGCTCAATTGATTATTCAAAGGAAGTTGTATTCGGTTCTTCCACCACCGTATTCCATTACAAAAGCACTTTTACATCTATAACAATGAGCCATTTGTTGTGGCCCTTTATCACTTACCTGCAAATCTAGATATCATTTATAAGAAGAAAGAAGGCGGCGTAAAAACCTTACTCTCTCACTGATTCTTTGGAATACTGAAACCCTAAAAGATGATTTTTCTCTTTTTATATATACGGTACATCTTTTACTTACACTTCACTTACATCAGATGTCGAACCTAAATATGCACAATTGTGTCGTAAAAATACGGTGTGGGAATAACTTTCAACCATGTCATGATGCATATGAACAATTTCAAAGCAGATCTTTTGGATCACTAGGACACCTGCACCACAAACTATCAGAGGAAATGCTCTCAATGTATCTACAACAGCTAGCTAAGGGTTGTTCGGATGCTGCGATGAAAGGGAACAATTGGCATTTGGTGTAGGTTGAACATTAAAATCAAATGAAAAATAAAATTCATGGAACAAAAGAATAACGCAAAAAATTGTAAGAAGGAAGAACTTGATACATAATTATGAAGGGTGTAAATTTCCAATAAAAGAAAATTTATAAGCTTTAACATCAGCATTGCTTAATGATCTAAGAACTCCAACATGTTTCAATTGTTCATATCGATTGTTAAATTAGAATTTTCATCCATTGACTAGACTAGATAATTAAAGTTGGCTTAGTCATTCAATTGGGTTGTTGTCCATTGCATAAACTGACTGACCTGATTGACTGCATATGTGATATCAGGACGAGTCATGTTGAGATATTGTAAACCACCAACCAGACTACGATATAATGTAATGTCAGGAAATAAAGCAGCATCAGCATACGATAATTTTGAACGAGGCGAAACAGGAGTAGAAACTGGTTTCGAATCAGCAAGATCAATCCTCTTTAAAAGATCCAATGTGTATCGATTTTGAGTTAAAACCAAACCATCCTTTGTGCGTGTAGCTTCCAAACCAAGAAAATAGTGCAAATCTCCTAAATCTGTCATGGAGAATTCTTGTTGAAGTGTAGGCAAAAGATTATGAAGCCCAACAGTATCACTGCCTGTGATAATTATATCGTCAACATATAGCAATAAGATGAGAATGCCACCACTTGAACGTTTAATAAACATCGAATGATCAGAGTGTGATGATTTAATACCAATATTCAAGAGAAAAGCCGCAAAGCGATGAAACCATGCACGAGGTGCCTGTTTCAAACCATATAGAGCTTTATGCAATAAACAGACGTGATCAGGATAACGAGGGTCCACAAATCCCTGCGGTTGTTCCATATACACCTCTTGATCAAGTGAACCATGTAGAAACGCATTTTTAACATCAAGTTGCTTAATAGGCCAAGAAGAAGAAACCGCAATGCTGAGAACTAGACGTACCGTGACTGGCTTGACAACCGGACTAAACGTCTCATCATAATCAATGCCATACTGCTGTGAGTAACCCTTGGCAACAAGACGTGCTTTACGTCGATCAAGAGATCCATCTGATTTTTGTTTCACACGATATACCCATTTTGAGCCAATAATATTCATACCAAAACGACGAGGAACAAGTGACCAAGTACGATTGCGCAGAAGAGCATTAAATTCTTCAAGCATGGCTGCCCACCATTCCTTGAATTTGGATGCAGCCATAAACTGGTCGGCTCAGAAGGCAGTGAATTAAACTGAGCTACAAAACATTCCAAGACAGGGTATCTAGTAGAAATACAACCTTTAAAACTCCGAGGTTGAATGGTGTGGTCCTTGAGACGAGTGACCATGTGGTGAGTATTAGTGGTCGACTGGGGAAGCTCTTGTACAGTGGGCAAGTCGGCTGTTGTTGTAGATGGAGAAGGAGAATCAGAAGGGGATGATGATGTCAAGGGTGCAGCAGGAGAGAGTGGAGATAAAGAAGACACTGTAGGAGGAGACGGTGAAATATGAGAATGTGCGGGAGAACTATGAGACAAAGAGACATCATTATCAGAAAAGGAGAGTTGTCTGGGCAACAAAGAAGAAGGAGAATGTGCCTGAGGAGATGAAATAGATGTAGAGTGTGTAGAGGAAGAAGGAATAAAATGCACAGGAGTAATAGGTACATCAGAGGAAGCGGAAGATGGAGGAGAAGTATGTGCTGCAGTAAGATGATTAGGCCAAGCCAAAAGAGTAGTAGTAGCGGTATTGGACTTTAAGGTGGGAAGCAAGACACCAGAATCACTAGGAAAAGGAAAAAGAGATTCATCAAAGATAACATGACGAGATATATAGATCTTGTTACTTTTGACTTCAAGACACTTATAGCCTTTATGGCGCTCACTATAGCCAATAAAAATACAAGGTAGTGTTTTGGGCTGCAATTTATTGTGACGAAAGTGAGTTAGAAGAGGATAGCAACGACAACCAAAAGCCTTTAAAAAGGTATAATCAGGAGAACGATGATGAACTACAGAATAAGGAGATGTATTGGATAAAATAGGAGAAGGAAGACGATTTATCAAGTACACAACAGTTGCATAAAACTCAGCCCAAAAACTCTCAGAAAAACCACTTTGAAGCATTAAAGATCGACCAGTTTCAGTAATATGACGAATCTTCCGTTCAGCAATGCCATTTTGTTGAGGCGTGCTGGGACAAGAAGATCTGCTGAGAATGCCATGTTCAGTTAGAAAAGACTTCAATGGTTCAGCATATTCAGTGCCACCATCAGTTTGCAATACTTGTATTGTTGTGGAAAACTGATTTTCAATCATTGCTTTGAAGTTAAGAAAGCAACGATACACTTGTGTTTTGTCAGATAAGAAATATATCCAAGAAAAACGAGAATATTCATCAACAAACAAGAGAAAGTATCGAAAACCACAAGTAGATAAAAATGGTGCAGGACCCCATAAATCTGAGTGTATAACAGAACCAATTTTATTAGAATAAGTGCTGCGAGATAAAAAGGGTAGACGATGATGCTTAGCACCAACACAACTAGAACAAATAGAACTGAATAAAGAGGAACGGGAATCTAATGATAAACTAGACTTAAGAGACTGAAATACTGCATTGTTGGGGTGACCTAAACGCATATGCCACACAGATGGGCTAGCTCGAATGCCAATGGTGGCTGCAGAAAAAGATGGAACATAGGACGACTTAGATGGAGGAGAAGCATTGGAGAAAATAGGGTACATGCCAGCGTCATTCTTGCCCTTATACGAGTAAGAGTTCCCGTGAGCCGATCCTGTATACAAAAACCATGACGATCAAATTGAAAAACACAGTCAGAATCTCGTGTAAGTTGACCAACGGATACTAAATTTTTAGCAAGTGAGGGAACATGAAGCGTATTCCTCAGAGTCAACTTTGAGGAAGGTGAGGTAAGAGTTACATCACCAATTCCCGTGATGGGTAATAGTTTACCATCACCAACAAGAACTGTATCATTACCGTTGTAGTCAAGACGATTGGTCATCTGCGAAGAGTCAGATGTCATATGGGCAGAAGCAGCTGTGTCAGCAAACCATTGATTCTCATATGGCATAGGTTGAACATGCATTGCAGAAAAGGCTTGTGGGAGATCAAGTTGCGATGCTGAATTGAGGCGATGACAAGTTTGTGCTGTATGTCCTTTTGTATTGCACCACTGACAAGTAACAACCTGAGTTTGCGGTGGAGGACCAAGCACAGATCCCATGTTAGGATTGCGACCACGACCATAAGAAGTAGAGTGATAACCACCATTGTTGCTAGCACGACCACCATTGTTCCAACCATTGGTATTCCAATTAGCATTCCAATTATTGCGACCACCAGAATTATTGTAGCCGCCCCTGTAAGAGTTGTTTTAGTTTCCACGACCAAAACCTCCTCCACGTCCGCGACCAGAATTGTTGGAAAGACCACGACCACGACTAGAGTAATGTTGTGAAGGTGAGTTCTGTTGTTGTGAACCGCCACGACCAGTAGAAGAACCAGCAAAGAAAGAAACTGGGTTTTGTACATCAGCAGCTTGGGTTTGCAGATTTTGCAAATATTGAAGATGAGACTCATGATGAAGTAACAAAGCATGAAGTTCAGTGAAGGTAGGGAGAGTAGATCGAGCTATGACTGCTGTGTAGATATTAGACCAATCAGCACCCAGTCCACGAAGAGTTGTGGAGACAAGTTCAAGATCAGAAACTGGTTGAAGAACAGCTGCCAGGGAATCAGAGATTTCCTTGATTTTGAGAATATATTCAGAGATGGAAGAGTTACCCTTTTGAATAGTTGATAAATTTGCTTTTAATTGTAGAATACGTGCTGGGTTGATTGTTGCATAAGTAGATTTGAGATAGTTCCATACTTGACGAGAGTTTCCACGTCTTGCACATTCAGACTTCATTGGTTCAGTAAGAGAACAATTAATCCATGATATAATGGTTTGATCAATAACCTCCCAATCCTCATAGGCTGGGTTAGGAGTTCGAGCTTCAGTTACTTCATCAACAAGCTCAGCAGCTGGTATCTCATAAGATTCATGAAGATATTTGAAAAGTCTTTGAGATTTGAGAATAGGAGTTATCTGAGACTCCCAAAGAAGATAATTAGTTCTATCCAAGAGAACTATTTTTGTCGAAGAAGGCATGAAAGGTGATTTTTCAAACATACAAGGACAAGAGTTAGAAATAAGAGAACCAATGCTTTGCGAGATAGAGGCAGGTATAGTTGGAGAGCCAAAGCTGTGACTAAAAGCCATAGTACTAGAGGTAGAAGAAGCAGATGAAGATGATTGAATTGGCGAAGTCATGATGAAGAGATGAGCAGGCTAGGGTTTTGAAAAAAAAAAAAATCGAGACTAGGGTTTTGGAGAGATCGTTCTGGCTCTTGGTACGATGAACAATTGTATAAGCTCTCTTAACCCTATTAGGGTGCCAGAGACATGTATTTATATTAAGCGTAATGGACATGTTACATTGGACTCTTGACACACAAGAAACTGACATATATGTACGGACTATATTTAGACCAAACTCTATATACATTGGACTATACTCTTCATTGTTGATGTGCTTGCCAAAATTTGTTGGTCAACAAATTTGGAGAAAATTAGAATTTCATGAGTATCAAAAGAGCTTCAAATTTACTGGTTAGAATAGAGAATTGAGCTTAACTTGGAAATATATTCTTTGGTTGAATATAGGATTAACTCAGTCTCTCTCGAGGACAGCCCAAAACATGTGGAGGATGCTAATCGCAGCGCGTCCAATACTTAATCTGATTGGGGAAAATTACAATGGCCATTGGAGTCTTAGAATAAATTGGTATCTCAATAAACAGGATTATTATACTAAAAGTTCGATGGCTGTACTCGGCATGTAATCCGTTAACAAGGAGTACTATTAGAATATACAGTATAGAAGATACAAACAAGTATCCGAGGTGCAGAAAAGGACCGAGGAAACCGTATGGTGGAGTGAAGACTAAAATCAAGTAATCGTGTAGTCAGGCACGTGAAGTGAAGATTAAGTCAAGTGATCGTGCTATACATGGCACATGAAGTGAATACCATTCAAACGGAAGTCAAAGTCAAGATGAATTGATCAAGACTCAAGTTATCAGAAGATCGACGGAGATCAAACAACACAGAAGATCGACGAAGATCAGTTAAGTTTCCAAAAATAAAAAATATCTTGTGGAATTTAGGTAGTTTTCTAGACAAGTCAAATATCTAGCTAATTTCCTAATATTCATATTCTAGTTAATTAGGATATATATTATAGAGAATAATAATATCCTATATTAATTATTCATACTCTATAAATAAAGAGTCATAATGTAATTGTAAATGATCTCAGAAAGTTCTGATGATCAATATTATTATTCACCCTATGGGGTTGCTTGTGGATGTAGGTCGAGTTGACCGAACCACGTTAAACATCGTCTCCATTACTGTTTTGGTATGTAAATTTATTTCTTTTCGATTGTTTTATTTTATCATTGATTTGATTCTATTATTTGTCTAATATCAATGATATCCATCTTGAATTTGATCTAAATATCAAAATTTAAGATGGTATCAGAGCAGCAATGCTCTCGATCCAATCGCTTCCACATTATATTTTAGTGTTCAATACTAATTTCATTTTAAATTGAACATTAAATTTTCTAATCAAATATATGTAATAAAGTTCTTTTCTTACTTTGTTATATTTTTTTATCGTCCAAACAAAATTGCTTATTTCTAATTTGTTTGAGTATGATCATCAACTTAATGAAAACTTCATTAGTATTATCACATATGTTCTTGGAAGATTATTATCTTCGTTATCAAAGATCACTGTTATCATTTATTATCTCACATGATAATATAAATTGAATTATTTGCAAAAATAGTAAAATATGCTTCAATATATCTTAGCTATGATTATTATAAGAAAATATATTCTTCAAATTCCCTTTCAAAGATAATGATGTACTCACATCACTTTCGTTCAAACGTCAACATTGATTTAGTTGACCGATAATTCATTCAGACCCAACAAGAGTTTTTGTACATGTTGGTGTATGTATTTACGTCTCGCATCAGAGATCGTCTATGTCATTTCAGTTTTGGTTTCCATCCAAAAGGTCTAAATCTGAACTCACTGTTGCTACAACAGAAAATTTTAATTTTTGTATATCTTTTTTTTTTGTCTTGGAAATTAATTTACTTTCCAAAGAATCTTTATATTCAAAGATATTCATTTATAACATATCCAATAATATATCTTTTCAGAAATATTTTGGGTGGATATTATGTGAAAATATGTTTCATTCACTAAAAGTATTTTCATATTCGTCGTATACTTTTATGATTACTGCAAACAATAACTAAAAATAATTCTATATTGGTGGTATATTTTTAGGATTACTGCACGCTATATCGTGTTGTTTATGGAATAAAAATATGTCCTTACATTTAAGGACGAAAATCTCCCGCTTTTGGGTTACTTGAAAATATTTTATGAATTTTCGAAAATCAATACAAAATATTTCCATCTTTATTTTGGATTATTTTTATATCTTTACCACGTAAAATATCTCCTTACATTTAAGGACGCTAAAAGTGGTGAATTTCTTTAATTGCCAATCTTGGCGATATCTTCATATCATAAAATGATATTCAGTAAAATATCTAATCTTTTATTTTCGAAAATATTTCCTATTTTCTATCATATTTTCTAGTAATAATAATAATTACTATTTCCCACACTAGTTTCCTTTAGGAGAATTGTTTTCATTTGAAAAGTCTCCTAGACGTCTACCAATATTTCTCAATGTTGATGCAACATGAAATTTTTCGTATGGTTAGTATTAAACTAACCAAATCCGTTGGCGAAGCAAGTCGATTTTCAAAAATTAATTGTATGGATCGTGGACCCTCACCAAACTTAGCCAAGTCAAGATAATTTTCAACACAAGTCAAAACGTATATTGTAAAAAACCTAAGACATTCATCTAAAATGGAATGGAGGGAATATACAAAACGAGCCTAATCAGTAATTAGTGAGTGGGAGTAGTATTCTTTTCTCCCATGAAAACCCTAAAAGTAAGAGGAGGATTTACTAGGGGATTGTAGTTGCAGGAATTCCTACAACTACACCCTGATAAGAATTTGCAAAGATCCACCACGACTTCAAAGATTAACGATCAAATTATATTAATTTCTATTAAGAATTTCTTACAAGAGTGATAGAAAAATAAGGAAATAAGAATTGATATAGACTTTTTCTCTCCTATTGGATTTTTCACCCTCTCTAAACAGATCTCTCCCTCCCTCAAGTCTACTTGGCTCTATATATAGGGTATTACATAGTGGATGACAGCTAAGACGACCTTTATTTTCGGATCTGGCTTGCGTCATTCTCGCGATCTTACAAGGGTTTACTTTGCAATGATATTCAATCTCGCAGGATCTTCACACTTTCCTCATGATTAGGCTGACGTCAATTGCAACGTCACTCTTCAAATATTCTGCGATAGTCTTCGCACACATTTATCAGTATAATCTCGCAGAAATATTACTTGTCGCGAGATTCTGCTCCTACAGGGATTTACCGTTCTCCTCTTAGTATTGAGCTTCGATTGCTCTACTATACTTGCTGAAAAAGAAGCTCTAGAACGGCTTGTTGAGATAGCAACACAGACTTCATACAAAAGAAACCCAATAAAGCCCAAGTCCATATGGCGACTCTGTAGAATTATCTAGACTGTTAGTTAGATGATGGTTAGATAATTAGCAAGAAATATCTAAGCTAAGTTATAGGCGGATAATCTAGAATATTCAAATCTGTAAGATAAGTATAGTCCGTATGGTCGAGACCGTACACCTTTTGGTCGTGATTTGTTATGCAGTGTGAGACTGCATGACGCGAGAATGACCTTTTGGTGAAGATATTTTTGTGCCTTGCTAGTGCTTCTTCATGATTTTTCAGAAATCCTTTATAATTAGAAAAAATGATCCACCTACACCAAATGCCAGTAGTACCACATTTCCGTTTCATCACAGCAGTGCACAACTCCTAGCTAGTTGTTGTATTGGAACTCAGAGTCAGAGCTGTAACCTGATGCACGTGGGATGGTACATACATCCCTGATGTAAAGGAGGTGTAACCGAAATCTCTATTTAAATCATTTTAGGATCTCAGTCTTCGATTCAAATCTCACTCTCCTTCCTTGAAAACCCTAAGAGGAGGATATCTGCGCCGCCTTTGTTCTTCTTCTTAGATCAAAGTTCCTTTCAATTTTCCTGTTTGTATTGTGTTCTGATTACCTCAGGTCTGCATAAAAAGAAGATCAAAATCAGCTTAATCAATCAATAAGTGGGAAAGAAAAAACAAAATCCAGAAATAATGTCTTCTTCATATGGATCTAAAAGTAGTTTTGTATGGAATCCGGTGGGTGGAAGAACAAAGATGAACTTGCATTCAATTCAATCAACGAGCATTATGATATCTCCTCTCAATTACTTGTTTTGTGTGAAAAGCAGCTAACATGTCAGCTCTACAAAATGTAGGAATCAAAACTGATGTTGAATTTCCTCTCTGTGTTGCCTTTAGATTCATACATTTTTCTTAATTTCTAACATTTTATTCTGACACAAAAATGCAGGAATAGATGAAATGGTGTGGTTGGTATTCTTTGGCGCGGTTGGTGTGGCTGGCATGATTTGCCATTAGCACAGAGGTGCGGCTAGCATGGTTGGCATGCCTTGGCGCGGTCGGTGTGGCTGGCATGATTTGCCATTGGCACATGTGGGAATTAGGGTTTGGTTCGTCGTAACCCTAATTTTGAAAAATATTCCCGGGTAATTATTTTAGAGACACATTAAAAGTTTCAATAAATGTGCCTAGTAATGCTTATTGCTTTAAATGTCGTGACATTACTCTCTATTAGGGTTTAGTGTTTTACGATTTTAACCCTAAACTAAAAACCACCATCATCACCTAGATATGAATGATAATAGTCAGCTAAAAGTAGATATGAGGTTTAACTTAAATCAATACTCTTACCCTAAGTTTCGTCTAAAACATCTGTCGTTGAGCTCATGCAGTATTAAAGGATTCATCCCTATCTCCATTTGTAATTTGACTAATCTTGTTATATTGGAGATGTCTCAAAATAGTTTAGCAGGAACTATCCCTTCTTGTCTTTTCAAACTCAAGTATCTTTGTAATATATATTTGTCGGAGAATAAGCTTCATGGTCCAGTGCCATATCCACTAAAAGATATAGACACATTTGATCTGTCAAGTAACAAGTTCAGTCGTGAGATATCATTAAAATTAGGAAGAACACTTTCGAATGCTTACGCCATCTGCCTAGCTGGTAATGAACTTTCAGGTTCAATCCTGGTTACCTTATGTCCAACCAAACCTGGATTGTTCACATCCATTGTTATTATTGATCTGTCTAACAACAAACTATCTGGAACGATACCTTCTAATATAGGGTATTGCAGGAATATACATATTCTAAAAACAAGCCTCTAACCCAGTGCATATGCATCGAAGTTGTGTTAAGAGTTGTGCGCAAAATTCGCATTAACTGATCCTACTTTATTAATTTGAAACTACCGGATCATATCCTTTGATCAGTCGGCATCTTTAATTAGTATTCTTACTAGTAAAATTTTATCATCGTTTGAGGATGACTTTCGTTTATCATGGTGATGAAAGAACAACAAATTAAGTGCACGCGGAAGCTCTCGCTTTTGCAATTCAGTGGTGTAAATTGTTGAAACAAACAAATAAGTAAGATATCGTCTACGTATAACATGTGTTATTTTGAGTTAGATAATAGTTTACGCACCTGTTGCATCCTTTCCGAATGTTTTTCGGTCACGCAAGTCCTTCATTAGTTGATTTATTTATATCTTGAGATAGTATTAGGCCGGTATTTATTTATTAATAGCCACATCCGGTCGCATGCAAAACTTATGGTTATTGCATCGTTATCATGTACATGTATCTCAGGCCCTTTGGTATAGAAAATGGTAACACAATCCTTTTTTCCAACGGACGCAGGTGATTTTCCGCCTGACATGACTGCATTTTTCCTACCGTAGTAAAATTAAGCTCTGATTTTGTTTTGTATTTTTCCAACCATCTCAATGTGGTCTTCATCTTCGGTGTAAGGAAATAACGGATATTGCATTGCCTTAAACCTCAGATGAATTTAGTGATCCTCACTGAGCAGTTGTCTTTTTGTTGACCATTCATTATATCTCTGCACTTATTCTTGCTAATACCACCTCCCTGCGATTAGAGGACACATCTCTATTATAGGTGAGTTGTACTGACCTCCCTCTTTTTTCGGGATGCAATGACTATCAATCTATCTGGCACCCTTTGAGATCTTTGATGGCGGTCTTTTGCCATTCTGAACCTGTGTGCAGGAAGATTACTTTCATGTAGTATTTTGATAACATCGTTGATGAAATCTTTTTTCCAACTATTTTCCATTGTTTCATGCCACAGTAACACTGGATCTTCGAATTACTTTAATTTCAGCATCATGTATGATTGTGCAAAGATCTTTGCCATCGTCTGCTAGCAGTTTTCCAATAATTGTATGATGATTCTTACCATTGATGTTGAGAACCTAAAGCGTTTTTCTATCATATATTTTTTTGTCTCCCGTTGCTCCCAGTGGTGAGATTCTTTCTTTATACCGCAAGAAAGCTTCACATCCGAACATACTTTATTTGGTGGTTCAAAATTGAATATCTCATCTACATGATTTCCTATTAAAATATCAAACAATTCATTATGTTCTATTTGGTCGTTGTATATTGATTGTAGGGTTATTTGGTATTTAGTACTTATATTTTATCCAACATTAGTATTTGGTCTAATATTTGTCCAACTTAGGGGTTGATACTTGTAATTCACGTTGACTTCCATTAACTCAGTTAAGTATTATTCTAATTAAATTTATAATCTCAATATTTATGCAATTACTATACTACCCTTTCCTTGGACTGAATTTACGTTGACATCCACACGTACACTTTTTACACGCTTAATTCGACCTAAATCCCCATCATTTTCTATTCCATATTCCAACAGACTTACACCGCCACCGCCACCGCCATAGCCATTTTCCGATCGTGACCTAAATTGCTCATTCATCGAGAAAGATCAAAACTTCCTACATATTGATTAAATCCCGTTCTAATCCGTTCATCAATCAAAACAACTATCAACAAATCAAAAGAAAGCAATACATCTTGGGTATATGTAATTGAACTTCAACCAAAGCGATTTTGAAGAACACAAGGAAGAAATTTAATCCCGTTCAGAAATCAATCATGACAAAGAAACCCATTAATTAAAAAGCAAGCATATCAATTAGACAAAATATTTCTTTATTCAAATTCTCCATCGTCATCTTCTTCCTAAGAATTGCCGCCACTCCACATAACCAACACCATCAGTTCAAAAAAAGATTACGAACATAAATTGGGTTTTCCATTTAGTGGAATTGGGGTTTCGATTTTGAAATTGGCGTTTTGATTTGATGCAGTAAATAAGCTTTTTGTCTGATTTAGATCTTGGAATTAGAGAGTTTTGATTGGTTTAGAAAGTTAGGGTCTGTTTGATTAATAAATTGAGATTCAAGGGTTTTGATTTGATTCAGGAATTTGTTTCAGTAAGTTAATGTGTTGTTGTTGAGATTTTGTTTATGAAGAAAAGCTTCAGCAAAATCCATCAAGCAAATGGATTTTGTGTGAAGGAAAAGAGGTCAAAACCCGTTTGTAATGGAGGCAGAAAATAGTTTTAGGCGTGGAGGAAGAATAAAGAATTAGGGTTAATAATATATGATCTCTAACCATAGGTTAAATGGCTTCACCAAAGCCGTTGGATCCCAGGGTTATTTTAGGATATATTTGTATATTTAGTATAATTTCTAAAATAAAAATATTTATTGTCTGGTCAAAACGGTCAAAGAAAGTCAACGTGAATTTCAAGTACCAACCACTAAGTTGGACAAATATTAGACCAAACACTAATGTTGGACAAAATGTAAGTACCAAATACCAATTAACCCTTGATTGTATTAGGAACATCATAATGGTAAAGAGCAACGTTTTGTACAATGTGTGTAGCGGATTTTTTTCCCAGGTATGTACAATCCTTTTGGTATAGCATTATCAATTTTCATTTCATTATCATGAACTGGTTGATGGTATGTGTTCGGTTGTCTTGGGTATATTGCTGGTTGATTCTGTTAATGGATTTTTACCCATAATCATTCTGTTCTCATGAATAACGTGAAGAGAAAGTGTGTGACGAATGTTACCGTGTGTTGCGCCTCTTTTTTTTTTGCTGCTTAATGCTCGAGGCCCTTGCACTCGCACCCTGTTCTCTGTTTTTCGTATCTTTTGAACTGTTACACCATAAAATATAAATGTTATATGCATACCTATGTGTGTCGATGTAGTACTTTTTTCCAAACAATTTCCTTGGCGTCGAACTTTTTTTGTTCTTTGGTGGTTCTGGCAAAAGTAGTCTCCATTCTTCTCTTTTTTGTTTTTTTGGCGCAATTCTCAGTGAACGCATTAATTTGAGGATTCTTTCTTGTTTATTTTTTCGTAATAGCTTTGGTGGTTGTAAACTTGTAATAGTCAAACAGTGAAAGGTTTTTATAATCAGGCAACTGTTGGTGGTCAAGGGTTGTACCTGTTGGTGGCTAATGGTTGTGTTTTCTTAAAAAAAGATTTCTTTGAAGGGATGAGTTTTCTTGTAGTGACCCTTGAATTTTCCACCTGGATTGCATCTAATATGAGAGTGATTCTTGGATTAGCCAATCAGATGTTGATGACGTGGAAACTTTATGCTGATGTGGCCTCACCAGATTCAAGAATAATTGTGGAGACGACATGTGGAGTTTTGGGGGTCTCTTATTATAAAGAAAGATTGGAAATAACAATCTCACTGGAATAGTTCCAGATGAGCTTAAATCAGCAAAAAAATATGAGTTTTCTCCAATTAAACAACATCCGTTTAAATGGTACTCTAAATATCATTAGCAAATTTCTCATGATAGAATTTTTTAACTTGGCGAATAACGACTTTGAAGGGAGTATACCAGCTGCTCTTGGTCCACTTCAGTACCTCAGGTTCTTGTTTTTAAGGTCGAACAAGTTCAATGGGTCGTTACCCAAGGAGATTATTCATTTGCAAAAACTTCAACTATTATGTTTATCGCCGAACAATCTCTCTGGACATATTCCTAACAGACTAAGGAACTTGAGTGGATTGATTGTAACCAATTATTTAGAGGCTGTAAATCTTGGTGATATTCAACTAGACGTGGCAGCGAAAGGGATCATGATACAAATTAAGGAGTTGAACAACTATAGTTCAGCGATTGATCTATCTAGCAATAATCTACACGGAAACATTCCACAAGAGATTGGCATGTTAACACTGCTCTATTCGCTTAATTTGTCTCATAATCATTTCTCCGATGATATCCCTGAAAGTATCGCAAACTTGTCTGGGCTAGATTCTTTGGATTTGAGTTCAAATGAACTGTCTGGGAATATCCCACAATCTTTAACAAAAATAGATGCTCTTGGGGTTCTGGATTTATCTTCTAATAAACTGAGAGGTAGGATTCCTAGGGGTCCTCACTTTGATACACTAAGTTTGGATTGGTCGGCTTTTTCAGGGAATGAGTTATTGTATGGATATCCTACAAAGAAATGTTTTAATGGTGATTGCAGTACAAGTAATAGTAATGGGAATCCTACAAATGAAACTGATGAAGACGATCGAGAGGATGCAAAAGACAAGTTGTTGTTATATGCTATTGTTGCCCTGGGGTTTGGAGTTGGATTTTGGGGTCTTTTCTTTGTTTTGCTTTTGAAAAAAGAGAAATGGTGGTTCCCATATTGGAGATTTGTTGATTCTATTGTTGATAGAATAAGAGGTTATACTCAGAATAATTGCTTGTAAATAATGTAACTAGTGTAATAACATGCATTATGTGCCTGCTCAATAAAACTAAAAGTTCAATGATCTAAAGCAGCCATGGAGTTAACATCCAACTCCAACTAACTGGTGGCAATGTTTAGATGGCATTGACTGTGTTATCTACTGTGTTCGCTGAACCATGCACATTGTGATAACTTAGAAGAATAAAAGTTTATGAGATGCTTAAACATGATAGAGAGTTTATAAAAGTTTCAGTTAATCTATCTAAATCCAAATTACTAATCGTAAATGTCTGTTAAAACTTAGAAGAGTGAACAAGTAAGGTGACTACTAAACTCTGAAAATTACACTAAGAGTGACGTGACGTCGCTCGGAATCTTTGCAATTAACATTAATGGAAGTGAAATACAATTACCTCAACAGAAGTCAGACAAAGAGTCCATCAGGTTTAACCAAAAAGACAAAATGACCAACGTCTATTTGACCAACCCCTCCCCTTACTAAACTTTTTATCAATTCTGTACCCAATCCCCTCAAATTCACCTGCCAATAAAACGAATAACTTCTTAGCTTTGCACCATAATATAAGCACTAGCTAAATCTATGCTGACACTAATTACATTACATGATATCTAAAAATGAATTAGTTAACAGTAATATTTCTCTTGTGCATTTTATACAAACAGCCAATTTTCATAACCTTAAATCACTCATATTTCACAGTACGAAAACCCTTTTGCTGATGATTTCAGTTACAGCTGATGAATTGGTGGACCTAGTACCACGAAAAATGATTCCTGTCTGCTTTCGTTCTCTATCAAAAATCTGTTTACACTTCCACGAAAGTTCGCAATTTTTTTTTTTTATTGGTTCGTAAAATTAATTTCAAAAACAGCCCATAAATTTCTCCAAATCCCCTCCCAGTCTTGAATACACAAAATTGATTAAAAAGACTAAAATCAACAATTCCTGAGTGTAAAAAACATCTAAATTTTGATACTGTTTAAATGGATAAAAATATAAAAATAGCCACGATGTAACCAGTTTCATCCTATCCATTTTCAAATACTTTTTCTTATTTTTAATTTACATCAGGATGCATCCAGTTTCATCCTTGTTTTTTTTTTTAAGTTTAAGCCAGGATGAATCCAGTTTCATCCTTGCTATTTTTTTTTTGTCCATTTCACCCATACCAATTTTTACTCGTCCATTTGAACCATGTTTTAAATATTTTTGGACAAATGACCCATTTTCCGTCTTGAATACTGGTTCCGCCGACTAGGAGGTGAAAAATGTGCTTGTTTTTATACCCCGTCTTTGCTCTGATGTTTCCTTTTTGATTGTTTTGACATTTTTGAATGAGGAGCCTAGTTAACAATTCGGGATACATGTAGTAGTTCGGGACGGTATACATACGGGAATTATACGGATTCAGATATGTCGGATTCGGTCAAAAATATGGTCAACGGTTCGTTGTTCGGATAATAGGTCGGAACGACATACGTACGTGCATATTCGTTCTATAAATGTGAGTTCCGCACTTAAAATTCAGCTACATATATGATATATTGATAAATATTATGATTTAATTACGAGATTAATTTTATTTGTATATGATTTATAAAATGGAAAAAAACATTTTAGCGTGATTATTTAACATGAAGTAAACAATTTAATCACATAAATGCATTATAAAACGAGTTTATAGACTTCATAAAACACTGATTAAACAAACTACCAATTGAAATTTTTTAACTGAATAATTGTATTTAAATATAAAATATATACAAAATCAAACAAAAACCAATCAACAGGACCCTGGTCGAAGAATTACCTATGGGAGAGTGAGGTTGGGCGCGAACTAGGATCGAATTTCTAGTTCGGAAATATCATTCGAATTCGGTTAGTTCGGATACGTTCGCGTATCATTCGTGAGGTCCATATAAACAATTTAATTGCTCTCTTCAACTTCAAATCCTCTCTTGACGACTTTTCAAATCGTATATCATCATGGCGACATGGAAGAAGATGAAAAATTGTTGTAAATTGTCATGGAATTGGATGTTCCAATTATGAATCACTCATATTTCATTTAGGACGTCGAATCTAACATGTTTCAAATTTCTCTTTCTCTCAAATTTTTGTAAAACATTTCTTACCACATATCTAACGTGCAATGCTGAAAATTGTACTTAGAGCAAGTCCTCTTCCTCGTCAGCCTTGAGATCACACCAGGAAAAAATTGATAGCCAGCGGTACAAAACATTATTGCAGGTTGTTAACCCAGGCACTAAATTAACCATACCATGGTTAGAACTCAAAGCTTTGGAACTCACCCCAGTTATAATAAAATCTTATTATTATCCATTAATCACTCGAGATGGTAAGGTAAATTTCTTTTAGTACCCTGTCTTTGAGCTTTGCTTTGATCTATTCTGTCACTTGTTGAATAGTTTTTTTTTAAGTGTTGATTGGTTCTTTAATACTACCTTTAAAGAACATGTTCTTTAATTCCCCAACTTCAGGCGGCAAAGGAATAAGGGTGGGTTGTGTATGCCATTCACCCTGATAAGGAGCAGTTTGTGATCTATGAGGGTGTAGTTCTTGTAGGGGATGAGTAGACTGTAGGCGGTGGAGCGAATCAAGGGTTTTATTCTGCACCAATTCATTTTGGCACCAGTGGTGCGGAAATTGGCTGAAGCTGCATATGATCTTACCCTCTTCGGTCCTGGTGAGATAACTTCCTCTAGTGATATTCCTGCAGATGTAGTTTCGCCTGTATCTTCTCCCATGGGAAACTATTCGGTGGTAAGACGAATTCTTGCACCAAATGAGGGTGATGCATTTAAGAATAATGCACCAGAAGATTGACCTGATGTCAACCATTCCTTTCCAAATGGTGAAGTTATCCTGTAAATATGGTGTTTTCTTTTCTGGTATGTGACTCTAGTGGCAGAACAATTTATAATGTTGTTGTTTATTTTGGGTGTGAAAGTGGGGGTTTTGTGAACAATGTTGGTTAGTCTAATGTTAATGTAATTTTGGGCTAATTTGTTGTGGGTGGTTTGATAGTTATGCTATTTGATGTTTGTCTTGAGCTTGGTATAGGGCCTAAACAACTTCTCATAGGAGATTTGAAATTGGATAGACAGGGGGTATTGAATTAGGATTAAGAGTATATTTCTAATCGGGTTTTCATTAGAACAATTCCAATTCGTAACATGGGTAAATTTGATTTCATAGAAGCAGAAAAATATATGAGAATTAGTGAGTAAGATAGAGTAGTGAGATTCCTTACCAGGGTCATATAGACGGATTTGAAATTCCAACTTGTCAGCATACAAACTCCAAGGATCGTAAAGCCTAATAGGTTCAGATAAGTGAGATCTCAAGTAGCTTATATTGTTCCAAAACCATGACTCTCAAAGGAGAGGTGAAAGAAGATGATCAGAAGATAGGTGGAGGAGGTATTGAAGAACTCAAAGCAGTTGTTGATCAAAGGAAATTTTGGAAATTCCAGATCATGTGAGCCCTGTAAATTTGATTCCATCTCAGAGAAATTGGTATTGAAGAACTCAAAACAGTTGTTTGTGAGATTCCAAAGCTCATGATGCTCAGTACTTATAGTGATTTTATAGCTGTGTGTGTAAGTGTTGGAGTAAGGATATGTAATAGCTTGGAGATCCATTTTTAAGAGATCAATTTAAGGTGATTTCTTTGTGATTGTAGGCTTGCAGGTAGTGATGATGTAATTGTAGGCTTGCAGGTAGTGATGATGTGATTCTTAAGAGATCCATTCTTAAGATTGCAGCTTAACTCATGCATTTAAAGTAAACCTTTCCCTGGTTTGGTTATAAAATTTCATCACTGTATTCATTATGATGACCAGCGTGTAGTTACTTGACCAACACCTCCCTTGTTAAGCTTTATTGTGAATTCCGTACCAAGAATCCTTAGCAAAAAAAAAAAAAAATTGGGTAACCAAGACAACGTGCAATGCAGTTTTACGTGACTAGTGAATTATTGGACCAGCTTTGAAAACCACGATTTTTTTCTTCTTATCAATGGTATTGGTACATATTGCAGGTCGTACTAGTACATTTAACTCATCGTACATTAAAGTAATCTTACCGTGGTTAAAACTTTGGGACTTCACTTACCCCCAGTTATAAAATCTTATCATATCTCTGTATTCACACATCTTCACTACTTTCATTCTCTGTCTAAAATTTGTTCTAACTTCTACTTCTACTGATTAACACAAATGGATCTTGGATTGTTGAATATGAGTTTTGTATGGCAATGTGGTGGTGGTAGAAATACTCAAAAAAACCTGAATCAAGACACAGCATTATGATATTTCCTCTCAAAAAATCTGTTAGGGAGGAGACAAAAACACATCTTTCTTTATGAGGTTTGCTACAGCCAGAAAGAGACACAACAGAATACATCAATTGTTTATACAAGGTGAACTTGAGTCAAATAGGACGGTGTTACAAGACCATATTGTCAATTACTTCAAAAAATTTTTCCTGAAGATGAGGTTGTTAGACCAACTCTTGAAGGTATTGAGTTTACAAAAGTCTCTGAGCTTGAAAGTAGTATTCTTGAAGCTAATATTACTGAAGTCGAAGTATTAGAAGCAATTAAAGAACTGGGTGGTGAAAGAGCTTCGGGTCCAGATGGGTTTCCAATTTGTTTCTTCAAAAATTGTTGGTTTTTCTTGAAAAACGATATCATGGCAGTAGTTAATGAGTTCTGTGAACGCGGTGAAATAGATTCAAGACATAATGCTACTTTTGTTTTGCTCATTCCTAAGAGAGATCTCATTGAAACTGTGAAGGATTGCAGACCAATCAGTCTCCTCACTAGTACTTATAAAATTATTGCCAAAATACTTGCCTCTAGATTGAAGTTGGTGATGAATAAGATTATTTCCCCGGTCCAGTGTGCATATATTTATGGCAGGCAGATAACAGATGGGATTCTTATCGCAAGTGAGCTAGTGGACTCGAGGTTAAGATCAGGAAATGCTGGAATCATTTGCAAGATTGATTTGGAGAAGGCCTTTGATAAATTGAATTGGTCTTATCTCGAATTTAAGCTTGGTCAAATGGGATTTGGTTCTAAGTGGTGCAAATGGATGAGATATTGTTACTCAACGGCTAGTTTTTCAATCCTTATTAACGGCTCGCCTTTTGGTGGTTTTAGAAGCTCCAGAGGGGTAAGACAAGGAGATCCAATCTCACCCCTTTTGTTTAACATTGCAATGGAAGGATTTTCTAAATATATTGACAAGGCAGCTCGATTGAACATTATACATGGTTTCACTCTTAAAGATCAAGGTACCCAGATTGATCGTTTGCATTAAGCAGATGACACAATACTTTTTGTTGACAGTAAGTGGGAAGAATTGTTTGATTTGTTCAGCTTGTTGAAGTGCTTCGAAACGGTATCAGGACTAAGAATCAACACTCTCAAGACTAGATTAATTCCTATTGGAGAGGTGCCAGAATTAGAAAGTTGGGCAGTGAGGTTAGGGTGTTCAGTAGACAAACTTCCATTCACATACTTGGGGATGCCAATTGGTGCCAATGTCAGATCCAAATCCATCTGGGACCCTATCATTGAGAGGTTTGATCACTACCTTGCAGGTTAGAAGAGGATCTCATTATCCGAGGGAGGTAAAATTGCTTTAATAAAGAATACACTCTCTTCTTTACCAATGTATTTCTTCTCAATTTTTATAGCTCCAGCTTCAGTGATAACAACTTTAGAGAAGAAAATGAAAAATTTCTTATGGGAAAATGGAACTGAATCCCAAATCTCTCATTTGGTAAATTGGATTATTGTATGTAAATCAAAAGAAGATGGTGGAGTTGGTGTAAAGAGCTTGAAGGAGATGAATATAGCATTACTCAGTAAGTGGTGTTGGAAATATGGGATTGAGAAAAATCAACTGTGGTATAAGATTATCACTGAAAAGTTTGGGTCCAACGGCTCACAGTGGTTGCCAAATGAAGTCAAAACTACACATGGTAAATCTTGCTGTAGAACGATTGTCGGGAACTACCAGTTGATTACAAAGAACTGCATCATATCTGTCCATTCTGGGACCAATACTCTTTTTTGGTTGGACACGTGGATAGGTAACATTCCTATGAAATCAAGTGCACCCGATCTCTTCAAATTAGCAAGAAACAAACACGCCAGCTGATCATATTCTTGATGAAGGTTGGTCTTTTGATTTTAAAAGAAATTTAAGGGATCATGAGATACAACAGTTCACTTCCCTCTTAGCCATCATTGGTACTTCTCCACCAGCTTTAAGTGGCCAACCCGAAGTAAGAAGATGGAATCTAGATAGTACAGGTATTTTTCTGTAAAATCTTTATATGATAGTCTCACTGCCAACAGCTCGCACTCATCATCTTTCCCCACTGCTTTCATATGGAACCCAAAAGTCCCCCCTAAAGAGTTCTTATTCATTTGGTGTGCCGTCCTAAGTAAACTCAATACCGTTGATATGTTAATCAAAAAGGGGGTTGATATCACAAATACATGTGTCATGTGCTCAGAAGAAGAATCCATCGATCACTTATTACTTCATTGTTCTTTTGCCTACAAGGTATGGTTTAATATTCTCCCTAGAAAGAATTGGTCGTGGGTATTTCCGAAGACAATGTCAGATTTATCGAAGTGTTGGTCTTCAAAAGGTTTATCATCTACCGGAAAGATAATGTGGCAATTCATCCCTGCCGCTGTCACATGGTGTATTTGGAACGAAAGAAATGATCGAAAATTCAGAGAAAATCACAGATTCAAGACAGAAGAAGATCTAAGTATAGACATCAAATCTCTTATACTAAGTTGGGCTGGAGCTGCAAACATACAACTGCATATCATTTTCGCTGCAACTGTTTTGGATTGGGGCTCTCTTTTCTTGTAATTTTTTCATTTTTTTGATTTTCTTCTTCGTTTCTACCACTGGTAGATTTTTGTATATCCTCCCTCTGCTTCTCGGAATAAATTCTTTCTTCCTTTTCAAAATAAATAAATATGAGATTATTAAGACTTAAGAAGCAACTGAATTAATATTCATTTCAGAACACAAATAGCATCGAATTTTAATCTAATGGCAATCGACCTGCTTCACAGTTAAACTACTCCAAGGGTGGTGTGATTGACCACTGCTCGGTTTAAGAGTATTTCAAGAATCATTTTGTCCAGTTCCCAATCTTTGAAATTTAAAACGTTTTTCCATTTAATTATCTCTAGAAGCAATTTCTCATATGGTGTCTGAAAATCCTGTGCGCTTTAGTGTGGTGTTAGTAGACCACTGTAGCTTCTACGATTAGGTGTGTAGAAATAAAAACAAACTCCTAATTTACAAAGAAATGCAGAAATTGGAAGTTGTTTGGGGTAAAGCATCCGGAGGTCCCAGCAAGGTGCAAGAGTCACTGTGTAAGCTTCTCACAGAAATGTGATGCTAGTGGGAACTGAGTGATGTTGATCAATAAAAGGATCAGGAAATTAAAAGGGAATGAAATTGGGTATTAATGAATGAAGCCATTAACTAGTTGTTATCTTTGTTGAATTTTTAGATGTTTTATATGATGAATGGATGAATTTGCAGAATGTCTTAAATAAGATGATTTATAATAATACCTAAGAGTTTCCCGGAATTGAATGTATTTAGAGTTTAGTATCAGTGGTTAACAATGCGCATCAAATGTTGCAATTCCCAAACTTTTGATACAACACAAATCCTAGCATCCATTGAATCAATTCATAGTAAAAAATCTAATAAGGATGGCTGTCTAGCAATTCCTATAACTTATCAACAAATTGGACGCCAATTACTAAATAAAAAAGTTATAGAATTGGTATATTCAAATAAAAGATGTAACTCAGCACTTGTAGTATATAATAATGAAATTGAAAATGATCATATTTAGAGTTGCTGAACTGCTATTTCAATAAGGCTCATCAAACTGCAGCTAATTTGGTGTTTAGATTAATAATATTTGACTGTTTGGAATTAGCGTGAACACCCTTTGAAACTCAAACTTGAATCTCCCACCTCTTACTTTAAAATCTGACTGTGTTTGATATGTTTTGTCCACCATATTTTTGAATCAAATCAGCGGGGCTGAAATCATCAGTGCTGAAAGATTTAATAGATGGTGATAGTCTGACTGAAGATATCAGATAGACCACCAGATTCCCATACAAAACTAGTTTCACAATTGCAGCTGGTGGCGTGAGTAGAGGATTCACAATCAACTTATACAATTGTTGTGAGAGAAGATATCATTACACAAAATTGGTTAAAAAGACCAAAATTAAAATTTCCGGGGTGAAAAGGACATTAAGATTTAGATACGGTTTAAATGGACAAAAATTTAAAAATAGGCAGGATGTAACCACTTTCACCCTGCCCATTTTCAATTTTTTTTTTTCTTATTTTATTTTACACAGGATGCATCCAGTTTCATCCTTGCTATTTTTTAAGTGTAAGCCAGGATGAATCCAGTTTCATCCTCGCTATTATTTTTTTGTCCATTTCACCCATAAAATTTTTTACTCGTCCATTTAAACCGTGTTTTAAATTTTTTTAGACAAATGATTCATTTTCCGATATCATTACTCTCTCACTGATTGTTTGAAACGCTGAGATCTTAAAGATGATTACTCCCTTTTTATATACTTACAACTCTTACTTACACTTTTTTTACATCAGGTTTCTAACCTATAAATCGTACGTATAAATGTGTAGTGTAAATAAGGTGGAGATTAATTTTCAACTATTTCATGATGTGTTGTGCCATATCAACAATTTGATCACAAGGGGACCCCTGCACCACAAATTAGTCTCCTGTTGGGTAAAAGAATCATGAGTTCTGCTACCTCTCTCCTCTCTCCTCTGAGTTCTTTCTTCTCCGGCTCATTCTAACCGTTGGGTTTTGTCTTTTTCTGTGTAACGGCTTCCTCAACGGCTTTTTCTCGCCGGATTCTTTCACCGGAACTTCTACGGTATTCCTCCGATGCTTAATTTCTGAGTTTTGGTTGGGTTGTAATGAAGAATAATACTCACTCAACTGCTAACCTTCAACCTTCTATCAGTCCCAACCTTCTATCGCCTGCTATGCAATCTCCCAAGCTCAATCGTTTACAGGGTTACAGCTGCAGCTGCAATTACATCCACCGCAAAACCTACTACCAAATTACTCAATGCACTTGCATCACACAAATCACACAAATCACACAAATCACTTGTTTCAAGAGAATCACACAAATCACTTGTTTCAATAGAATCATACAAATCACTTGTTTCAATAGTATCACTGGAATCACACAAATCACCTTTACAAATCGACTCAATTACCCCCCCCAACCTTCCCATTTCGATTCGCTTGGAGCTGGAACTCTTTGAAGATTTTAAGGACTACATCAACAGTTTTTCAATCCTGCTGAGTCGTGTTTTTCTGGATCTCTTTCTTCTGAGATGCTGGTCGGATTGTTCGGACTGGGTGTGCATACCTTTGGCTGTCCTTTCTATGCCTCCTTCTCTAGCTATCCTATTGCTGTTGAGATGGTTGAGTCCTAAATGGGTATCCTCAAAACCTTCTTACTTTCTCTTCTTATGCTCTGATGTGAATGCTACATTGCTATTGTTCTTGTTCTCTTCTATTATTGTTGGCTATGGGAGGTATTCTAATTACTGGGAATTTGATTGTATCTCTTGGGCGTATTCACATGTGCTATCAACCTATACAAATTCAAACCCGAATACTTCCTATTCCCCCCTGAATCTATTTGATTCTAACAATATCCAGCTCTATGTCAAACTCTTACCTCATACCCACAATAACATTAACATTAACAGCTTAAGATTCAAAAAGCTTCATTTTCAAAATACCAGAACAAAAGTAAGAGTTTACCACAGTTATCCAAAAAGTTACAATACCCAAAAGCTAAAAAATCCCAAACAACGGAAAAATGTTTACCAACTAGAAACCAGAAACAACTTCCCCTTTCACTCGTTAAACCAAAGAAGTAAACTTATCAGTATCAAGGTCTTCTCGGAAACCGGCTTTGAGTCTTACTCCGAGTCCCCTGACTCACTCTGCGAGTCTGACTCCGAGTCCAATACACCCTTCGAGTTCCATGCGCATGGCTTACAGAATGAGGTTGAACTTCAACTTCACCACCTTCCGGAATGAATGGGGCAGCCTCAGAAGCAGTAGACGAGGTCCTTGCTGGTGATGGCCCAGCTGGTCCAGAAGTCTGGCCCGTAGTACGAGTACCTGCAAATATGGATCGACCAATCTTACCCATTGTAGGACAAAGAGCATCAAGAACTGGAAAGCGCATAGGCTCATCTCTGTGTATCGGCAGGGCAGCCAATTGACGCACGATCCCTCTCTCTCTCGATTCAAGGGTTATGGACCGATACCCAATTTGGCTGACTCCGGAAATAAGGAATCGATCAGCAACAATTGCAACCCCCTCATGCACCTCAAAAGGGCCAAATTTAGGGTGGAAAGCATACATAACCCAATGGTCCCTATTACCCATCTGTGGATGAGATGCAGCACTGGTCATTCCAGTAACATATCGATCATTTCCTCCAGGAGAATGAGGTGCACTACTTCCAATATCTCTTTCATGGTGCAAATCTGCAAAAGGATTGATAAATTCCTGCTCTCGGGGAGTAACTTTGGTCTGAATGAAATGACTTTGCAGCCGATCGACTGGAGAATCCATCATCAACTCATGCAGAACTGCACCAGGAGGGGTATATCCTTGAAGCTCCACCTCAAGCTTAACATCAACGTTGTGTTGCATATCATTCAAATACCAGGAAAAATCAGACTCATAGCCTGGAGATTCACATCCGTGGGGAAACGGAATACCATATGGCAATCGAGTTATACCATACTCGCGAGGATACCATCGAATATTGCCCTCTTCTTCGATCTCCATCATCTTTTTCTTGCCCTTTCGATCAGTAGAAGGACTATCACCAGCCATTTCTATAAGAGGTCTCCTAACAGAATATGGAAAATCTTTGTTGAAATCCTAAAAGAGGTGTTCACAGTATCTGATAAGAAGAAATGGTTTACTTTATCTCATAAGAAGAAGTTGAGATTTAAAGAGAACACTTCGAAAGGCTCCCACAACTTAATGGTCGACGGTTTCCAAAAAAACCTCATTAATCCTCAACCCCTCTCCTCTCCTCTCTCGTCGCTTCAGTTCTTAACTACTCTGAGAAAGTTTACCTATATAGTTTAAGACTATCAATTAACTTTTCTACTTTGGTTTTCGTTTTGACAGATGGTATCTGGAAGGATCCCTGGCATACATCTGGCGCTAAAAAAATAACTGCCACAAATCCCATACCGGGCTTCTCTCGAGCGATTCACAGGGGTAGCATTAAGCTGATCCAGCTTCACTTAAGTCTGAGTCCGGTTTTGAGTCAGTTTCACACATGGCTGACTAAACGATCTGGTAAACAAAACGTTTGGGAGTCTACAACTTCGGACACTCTTATGCATCTCCAAAAAACTAACCAGGTTGACCGGCAAGACAAGTCTACATCCTCTCTTTATGATGTTGAGAAGACTTTCTATCTCCACCGCAAAATTCAAATTAAAGCTGCCTACTTCCAGTACTATAGGGACAACACCAAATACAATAGCTGCTTTACCCCCAGGTCCAAAGAAGGTACCGGTACCCTTCATATTACTAACAAAATTGTTTTGTCTGGTGGTAGGTACAAAGTCACATTAGCCATATGCACGAACAACTACAACACAAAAAATAGACAGGTCATGTCCTCTTCAAACAACCTTCACTCCTATAATGCTTGGCCTGAACTGAGATTACTTAGCTTACTATCCAACCAGAAGGAAAAATCTCAAATAAAAGCCTACAAGGAAACTCTACACACTTTTGTTTGGAAATCAAGCTCAAAATCAAAGATAGAATCCTCACCTCCTTGGTCCTTTATCCTCCTTCCTCAAAACGTGATGGCCTCTACCTCAAGAGCTTCTTCCTCCAAAACCTCTGAAAACTCTATTGAAAATCTTACTACTCAAATGGAAAAATCCCTAAACATGCCTGAACCTGATCTCTATCCTAAGGTCTTTATTAACCCAGACAATATCAAAGGCAAACAACCAATGGATTGGAGATGGTGCTTTATTGGAAAACTCTGCAGCAACACTAGCTTTGAAACAACAAGGGTTAGTAACTTCATCAACAATAACTGGGAATTCTTTGGTAGAGTGGAACTGGAAATCTGGAATAGAAGAAGAAATTTCTTTATCCTGAGGCTCACTCATAAAGAGGACTACAAAACTCTAAGAATGGGAGGTACTAGAGGAGTATTTGACAAATTGATGGTCCTGGTAGAAGTACCAATGGGAGGGCCTAATCTAATTCATGAAGAAGATTTCAAATTAGTCATGATATGGCTTCTTGTCAAGAGAATACCTACTCATATCATCTCTGACATCAGTAATATACTCCAACCTGTGGGAATATATCAAAAACAAAAGAAAGCTTATGGAAGAGATAGATTTGAGAAAAATTTGGAGGTTCTTCTCAAGATTGATGTTACCAAGCCCCTCAAGTTTGGGATAGAAGCCTATGAAACACCAACCCTCTCTCACTAGCTGGAATTTGCTTATGCTCTCAATGGAATCAAGTTCTGTAAAGTATGTAGAACCTTAGATCATCCTTCCCCACCATGTCCTACACCCAATACCCCATCTGGTTCTTACATTCGGCACCCAAACCTTCAACCCCAGCAATCCCCCCACCACCAAAAACAGCCTACCAAAATGCCATTCAAGAGGGAAGGAATGTCACACACAGAGGGTACTCTGATGCTGATGCGGCCAAAACATTTGAAGTCAAAATGAAACTTGCTAAGCAAAGAGAGCTAGAAAAAACAATTTCTAACCTGGATCCATCCACCTCTATGCATCTCACTTTCAATGCCTCCTCTAGACCTGACCCAAATTCACCCCACCCTGACATCATAGCAAATCAACTCAAAAACAAAAGGATGGATCTCTCTAAGAAAATCCTAACCAACTACAAGCACATCCAGGCAAAAACCAAGTTAAAAGAAGCGGCCAGAAATAAGCATCCTGCTAACAAAAATTCCAGCAACAACCTCACCAGTAAAGCTACTGACTGTTTCCCCCAATCTCTCCATCAGAATCATCCCACTGTGTCTCAAATCAAGGATAAAATGGAAGCTGAAGCTGTTCTGTTCAAAAAGAATGCTTGGAAAGCCAAGAAAAAAATTCACCTCTTTGCTGAGGAAACTACCAGTAAATATCTAAACAATCCTAATGGTCCTAATAAAAGGAAGCAACTTCTTAGCACTGCCACCCCCTTGGATCTCAATGAGGTAGACCAAAGCAAAAGATTCAAAGATATATCTGACAACTATGCTGAACCTTTGGACTCAAATATCCCTCATATGGATAATAATGACTCCAGCTCTGCTTTACAAGGCAATGAGGTACCCCCTTACACCTATCTAAACGGTATGATAACTCATGATAACTATCTTTGTCTTAGCTTAATTTATTATATGGTTGTTAGTTTTTTCGACTCTATCTCTAGGAGGGGCACCTTTAAATACCCCTTAGTTTCCTACTTTTGGCAATTCTTTATTTCTTTAGCCTGGAATTGTCAAGGGATAGGACAGAGATCCACTAAGAATTACCTCACAGACATGCTCAATAAATTTAATCCTGAGATATGCTTCATCTCGGAAACTAAGCAAAAGCATGGAAAACTCATAAGTACCATGAAACAGCTTAATATTCAGAATTTTTGGCATGTCAATCCGGGAGGTGCTAGTGGTACTGCTGGGGGCTTAGTTCTAATGTGGAAAAATAGTTTGGATGTCAGTATCCTTGACTCCTCTATTAACCATATAAATGCTATAGTTAAGCCTACCAATGACCCTCCTTGGCTTTTTACTGGCTATTATGGCAGCCCCAAAGACACTAATTGTAAACTCAACTCCTGGAAAGTGTTAGAAGACACTGCTTCCAAGCATTCCTTTCCTTGGTTGGTTATTTGGGACCTCAATTTCATCCTATATGATCATGAAAAATATAGAACACAGCCTCTTGATAACCGAGAGGCAGCTATCTTTAACACTAAAATCCTGGATCTTGATCTCTTAGACATTGGAAGCACTGGATGCCCTTTCACTTGGTCAAACAAGAGATCTGGACCAGCGCTTACTGAACAAAGATTGGATAGAGGTCTAGCCACTGATTCTTGGATGAACCTCTACCCAAACTCTACTATCACCAATTTGCTTGCTATAGGCTCTGATCACCATCCCATTCTTCTCAATACCAATCCTCACTGGAATTCTGGGAAAATCCCCTTTAAGTTCTTTGGGCCTTAGCTTGATCACAAGGACTGCAAAGACATTATCTGGGAATGCTGGCAGAAAAAACATGCTGGTTCTAGAGCTTATATTATAGCAAGGAAGCTCAAGGAAATTAAGCTGAAACTCAAAGTTTGGAATAAAGAGGAGTATGGAAACATAAAGACTAATATTGAAGAAATCAAACAACATCTGCACTGGTTACAAGGAAACTACTTCAAACCAGAAAGAAGTACATCTCTCAATTCTGCTTTGCAGGTCTTACAAGAATGGCAAGACATTGAAGAAAAATTCTAGAAGATTAAAAGCAGAGATCAGTATATCCAACTGGGAGACAGAAACAAAGGGTATTTTCATAGGTCAGCCAAAATCAGAATTAGAAGAAACAAGATTGATACCATACAAGACAATGCAGGAAACTGGCTTAAAGAACACCAACCAATCAAACAATGCTTCACTAGCCATTTCTCAAGTATGGCTACTTCTGAATCTCCCATAATCAATCCTGAAATCATAAACCTCATCCCCACTACTATATCAGCCACATACAACATCATGCTAAACAGATTACCTGAACCCCAAGAAGTCAAAGCAGTCATTTTCAGCATGGCCAAAGATAAATCACCAGGTCCTGATGGCTTTCCACCAAATTTCTTCCAAGCAAATTGGGAGATAGTTGGAGAAGATGTGGTAAAAATGGTCCAAAACTTCTTCAAATCTTGGCACCTTCTAAAGGAAATGAACACAACCTTCATCACTTTGATCCCTAAAATAGATAAACCAACAAACCCCACCCACTTCAGACCTATAAGTTTATGTAACACAACCTATAAAATCATCTCAAAGCTTCTAGCCCAAAGGATGAAACCTTACCTCAACAAAATCATATCCCTTTACCAATCTGCCATCATTCCTGGAAGACAAATAGCTGACAACATAGCAATAGCACATGAGATAATCCACCATATGAGAAGTAAAAGGGGAATCAAAGGAAAAAAAGGTAATATGGGAATCAAGATAGATATGGCCAAAGCCTTTGACAGGGTAGACTGGAATTTTCTACATACTATAATGGGGAAAATGGGTTTCAAAGCATTTCACTGGTGCAACAAGATAATGCAATGCATCACTACTCCCTCTTCAGCTGTTCTCATAAATGGCTCTCCTGACAATTTCTTCCAGCCATCCAGAGGTCTTATACAGGGAGATCCGCTATCCCCCTATCTATTCCTCTTTTGCATGTAAGCCTTGTCAATAACCCTTTATCATGCTGAAGATCTGGGCATTATCTCTGGTATAAGAATCTGCAAGAATGCCCCTTCTATACCTCACCTGTTATTTTCTGATGACTGCATGGTGTTCTGCAAATCAAATTCTTCAGCATCTCACAATCTAAAGGACATCCTCAACATCTTTGGAGATACCTCAGGACAACTTATAAATTTCCACAAGTCTGGTGATTTCTTCAGTAAAGACACTGATCTAGATATCATCCCAGACATATGAAACATCCTGGGAGTTATGGAGCTCCCTAAAAATGACAAATATCTAGGATCCCCTCTTTACACAAACAGAAGCAAAATTACATGCTTCAAACCAGGAGTCGACAAAATGAAGATTAACTTGTCTATCTGGAAAAACTCTCCTTTAAATCCGGCAGGAAGGGAAGTCATAATCAAAGCAGTCACCTCTACAACCAGCATATACCAAATGAACTGCTTCAGGATCCCAAAGCAGACCTGTCAAGATATGAACAAACTGCAAAGGGACTTCTTCTGGGGGAAAAACATGGAAAACCCAACCGGCTACTATCCAAAGGCTTGGAATTCAATCTGCAAGCCTAAAGAATTGGGGGGACTTGGATTTATGAACATGGAGCTTTTCAACAGTGAAATGATAACTAAAATAGGATGGAGATTGGAGCAGGACAAGGACTCTCTCTGGTACCAACTCATGGAAGCAAAGTATTTACAGGGAAGAAATGTTCTGAACATGAACACCAAAGCCAAGGATGGAGATTCTTGGTTATGGAAAGGAGTCCTGGAAGGAATCAAGAATATACAACAACACTGCGGATGGATAATAGGGAATGGTAACAAAATAAAGATATGGGAAGATTTATGGATTCCAGGTACTGGTGAAAATCTCATCAAGCCAACTAACTGTCCAACAGATGTCCAAACTTTAGCAAACCAAATGACAGAACACAAATCCTGGAACTCTACCCTCTTGCATCAGCTTTTCAACCAGGAAACATCTAACACCATCTCTCATTTAACAATTCATTCTACAGAGGAAGACAGTATGCAGTGGAATATCAATACCAATGGCAAGTTCTCTGTTAGAGAACTCTACAAAGCCAAAATTGAGCATCTCTACAGAAATGACCAAATTATCAGAGATTGGAATGCTATATGGAATCTGGATGTGGCACCAACCATCAAGATCTTCCTATGGAAATGTGCTAATGAAATTCTCCCTACTAATGCAAAGACTGCAAGCATTCTTCACTATATTGATCCCTTATGCAGACTTTGCAACAGTGGGGAGGAAACAATGACACACATGTTCCTAAATTGCTCAGCTGCCACTGAGGTCTGGAATCACATTCTGGGGCAAAATCATGGCATATTTAACTCCCAAACACCCTTCATGGAGTGGTTTAATGATTGGTTTGTCAATGGCAGTTATAATGACAAAACTTGCATCTATGCTACAACCTGCTGGTTCATCTGGAAAGCTAGATGTGACCTAGTTTTTCAAAGCATTGTTCCTAATGCAAAAGTAACTGCCATCAACATCCAACAACATCTTTGTGAATTCAACAGAATTCATAACTTGCCCAATCATATCCTGAACAGTCAGGATCCTCATCATACCACCAATGCATCTGTCATTAATCATGGGAATCTTACTGGGATCCAACAATACTCTCAACATAGTGGATTTGTAGTCAAAATATGCACCATTCAGGATCCTAATAGTTCCCATTATTACTCTTCACTAACTATCATTGACCATGCAGGAAACTTGGTTAATAGCAGAAGATACACAACTCAAGGAGGAGCAGAACTAGCGTTCAGATGGGCAGAAAAGCAGCAGCATACAAATATTGTCATACAAGCTGAAAAGTCTGATATTATGGAACACTTCAACACTCTTTATATTAGAGCCATCAGGGGAAGATTCAACAGGGACTACCTCAAAGAACAAGGCAGACCAGATGATGAAACCCCAATTATTAGTAGCCCTGTAACTTTTTTTTTACTAAGTCTAGATCTTATTGATAGAACTCAAAATAGCCATGCTCTAAACTTGGCTAACATTAGTAAAAACTCCAGCAGGGGGTCTGAGGTTTGTCCAAACCAAGACTCCTTAGGCTGTAATATCTATGATATCCCTTAGGGTGAGCCTAAGTTTTCTTAAAAAAAAATATAATAATAACAATTAACTAGCTGGGATGAAACATAACTAGATGACCGCTGCCACGGTGGGACGGCCGACCGAAGAAATCGGTGTAAAAGTATCATTTTTCCTGACACTGCGCGAAAGTATCATTTTTCTGACACGGCGTAAAAATATTATTTTTTTCTGACATAGCGTGAAAATATTATTTTTCCCAACACATGCTGAAAATATCACTTTTCCTAAAACGGAAAATTAACCGATACATGAACCAAAATATGGTTGCACATTGTGTTACGCATCCTTTGTGGTGGTTTGCATAATGGTTATGCATTCAATTTTCGAAAATTATGCCAAAAGTGAAAATATCACTTTTCTTGAAACAGAAGTAGTACATCGTTTTATTAGTTGTAGCAGAAAATAAGTCATACATAAACCAAAATATGGTTACATAAGGTATTATGTATCCTTTGTGGTGGTTTGCATAATGGATATACATATAATTTTCGAAAATTGTGCTTAAAATGATAAAAACCTCCGAATTTTTTATAAAAATTCTAAATTTGATATTTGTGTTTATACTCATTGCGTAGATTTTTTTAAAACCTTTCCAATGAGATAAAATTTGTGAAATTCTAAGGAACGAATTTTTAAATATGTTTTAATAAAGTTTGGTTACCAATTATACCCCCACAAAAATAAGATATATTATAGTAATTGGACTAAAAGGGAGGGACAAATTAGTCATTTCATTGTTGATTGAATTTTTTTGGTTACACCAAATCTTTTTGTGTCAAATTAGAAAAAAAAAAGTCATGTTTCACATTGAAACAAAATCATCATATATCTTCCCTCGCTTCGCTCGGTCGGCCTAACAAGGATACTGCTGTAACTTGAACATTAAAAGCAATTGAAAAAAGAAAAGATACATCAAATAAAATTTGTAAGCTTTAACATCAGCATTGCATAATCATCTAAGAACTCCAACCTGTTCAATTATTAAATTCGATTCTGGAGAAAATTAAAATTCCATGAGTATCAAAAGAGCTGCAAATTTATTGCCTAAAATAGAGAATTAAGCTTAACATGAAGTTGGAAATATATCCTCTGGTTGAAAATACGATTCACTCTTTCTCTCTCAAGGCCGGCCAAAACATATGGAGGATGTTAATCGCAGCGTCCAATACCAATCTGATTGGGGAATATTACAGTGGCTATTGGACTCTTAATGTAAGTTGGTATCTCTTTAAACATGATTAATATTAATAATATAGTTCAAAAGATGCCAACTATACATTAAGAGTCCAATGGCCGTACTCGGCATGTAATTGGTTACCGAACTGCAAATAATTTCTTCCAAGGCAGTTTATTATGCAAGGTTCACATGCGCGTAAGTACACTAGGCCCAGATAGAAACCGAGTAATGAACAAACTGAATCAGTAGTCTATAGTAGTATTAGTAGTATTAAATAATAAGAAGTGTTCTTCATATATAATACTGAAAAGAATAACAACAGATTTTAAGTGAGATCTTACCGACCAATCCTTGTACACTTCAGTAACTGCAAATAGCACACATTGCAGAATTGCCAATGTATCTAATTTACAGTTCGGTCTCGACTTGTAGTGCGCTTGTTTGATTTTAAACCAAAACTAAATACAGAAGAAAATGAATAACCCAAAGAAAATTCTAAAGCTATTCATTATCTGGAAAGCGAAGGATTAGTAGTATTGTAAATGAACTTTTTTTGAGAAGAGAAGAGTAAAATTGTTATTTGCTAAGTCATGAAGCGAACCAATACTAATTGGTATATTTCCTCCAAAATTGTTATTTGCTAAGTCGAGAATTAATAAATCCGGACTCCACTTTTTGGGAAGTTTGCCGGAAAATAAATTATCGTTTATGAATACTACTGATAAATTCATAGATGAAAAAAAACTAGACGGAATCTCACCACTTAACATGTTATTGCCAAGTGAAACGATAGACAAACTAGGACATTTACCTAACGGAATCTCACCACTTAACATGTTGTCAAGTTCAATGTCAGACAAAGTAGAACAGCTCGTAAGCGTTTTTGGTAATTTTCCAGAAATATTATTCGAAGAAGCCCAAATATCTTGCAACTCACCACCAAAACATAAATTTTCTAATAAATTACCTGAAAGATTATTCTTTAAGACATAAAGATATTTAAGTTTGGAATGTAAACCAAGTTCTTGGGCCAGTTCACCCCATAATTTTTTTCAAAAAAATAAATATCAGTCAGTAATGGAAGTAAACTAATACTTGCCGGTATTTCTCCAGTTAATCAATTCCCAGACATATCTAAGATTGTCAACTTTTTCAATTTACCAACACCTTCATGAATCGAACCCGTTAACTTATCATATGTAAGTTCAATTGATTCCATATTGAACCAAAACATAGAATCTTCTTTGGTTCGTTGTGACCGTCTTAACCCAATCACTGCATCGTAAGGATGAAACTAGCCAGAAAGTAGCGCCGCCTTCACTTTAATTAAGTTTCCAAAACCCAATCAGAGATAAAACCTTAATACAGGTAATCTGATGCTCAGATTAATCAACGTAACTACTTTGACATTAACCAGAGAACAACCTCCCTCTGAAACTCAAACTTGATTCACCTGCCTATTACTTTAAACTTGGTGTCGAAATTCAAGATGTAGTTTTGGTTCTTACTTATGTGAGGAAGCCGTAAATTCTTAAGATAAATTAAGTGCAACAACTTGAGATTTCAACAGTTGTTTGCTTCAAGGTTTGATGAAGAAAAAATAGCTCATACCAAAGCTTGATCAGTGAACTAGAGTGAGATTTATAGAAATGATGAAAATCGTAATGGGGTGGTGATGTTGGAGGCGGCAATACTGTTTAAATGGACAAAAATATAAAAATAGTCTGGATGTAACTAGTTTCATCCTACCCATTTTCAAATATTTTTTCTTATTTTTAATTTACACTAGTGTAGGGCCCGTGCGTTGCATACCAGTTAAATTCTTAATTAGTTAAAAAGAATTCGCTTGCATCCTTCTCAGTCACATTATCTCCATTAAAACCTCATCCTCCTCTTAGTGCACTAATTAATTAATTTCTGACACCAATCGTAAAATATACCATAGGTTGTTGTACACTCACTTTCTAATCAAAAAAAGAAGGAAATATGATGCTTACCTTGGCTATCCTCATCCTGTAGCATCTTATTCTTAATTGCTTCACTGTCGCAAGGGTCGGCAGCTTGCTTCAAGTAAAGCGGTCCAATTAAATTGTTCGGAGTGTCTGCTAATGTGCTGCAATTAAATTGTTCAACAGTACAATTATTTCTATTCATAATTGTTTCGATTAACAATGATTACCAATTCAATATTTAAAGAGAAATGAAGAAAGCAATTTAAGATGGAAAAAGAAGGAATCAAAGAATGTGAGTATGAACATGCAAAGATGATGTAAACAAAAGCCACCCATATTCGTTTAGATGCATCTACAGTATGCTCTTCTTTCGAGTGTTTTACATAAATAAATTTGGATTAACTAACATTATGAGAACATTCAAGTTAAGCATATGATGGTACATATAATCTTACTACAATGAGATAAATCAAAAATCAGTTGAAGGCATGGTCCTGTTAAGAACGATGCCTCAACAACTCAATTTAGCGCGCGCCCTCTCATAAAAATCGCAAGAGGGAAAGATATTGAAGGAGAGCAGAGAAATTAGGTTTCTCTTGGTTAGGTTGTAACCGGAAATCAAAAAAAAAAAAAAAAACCCTAAATCAAAACAAAATGAATAGAGATAAGGAATAGGCCCAAATCATTTCTGCTGCAGATGGACTAACCCTCGCATGAAAAATTAAAACACAGTGAGGTAAATCAAGAATCAGTGGAAGAGATTAACCCTCGCATGGGTTAGGAGCGAAGTGAGGATGGAAAAAGAAGAGATTAGGGCTTGGAGATCGGATTTAGGTGTTTGGTATGTATCTAAAATTCTGAAATAAAATGGAAACCCTCAATTCCTATTGGTAGGGGGCCAGGAGCTTTAGACTTCAAGCTTTTGGCCTAAATTTTAATATGAGGCCAGTAATTTCTACTCAAATTATATATACAATTAGGATGCATCCAGTTTCATCCTCATTATTTTTTAAGTCTAAGTCAGGATGAATCCAGTTTCATCTTTGTTAAAAAAAAATTGTCCATTTCACCCATACTAATTTTTACTCGTCCATTTGAACCATGGTTTAAAATTTTTTAGACAGATGACCCATTTTCCGAATGAAATTCACAAATTGGGTGTTATTGAATGAAGCCATAAATAGTTGTTAGCTTTGTTGATTTTTCTGATGAATGAATGGATTTGAAGAACGGCTTATATATGATTCATATCTAACTATTGTTTATGAGCTTTAAGTAGCATCAGCATTGCATAGTGATCTATGATTTAGAAACGACTGAATTTTCGTCTCTTGATAAGTTTGACTAGTGGAACTGTTCTCCGATTCAGTTGATTAATCTTTAGTTTGGTCATTCTTTTATAGGTCACTGTAACGTAAAGAAAAAAAATTACAGTACATATTTCTGCTATTTTTTTCTTTGTTGAGTAATCCCTTGACACTACCCAAAAACTCTGAATATGGAATTACATTAGTAACTGAAAATGAATTACATACATAACCAGATGATTAATGTGGAAGATAATAAAATTTAAAATTGACTGCTAATAATTTTCCATCGAATATTTTAATTTATTCATTTCTGTATTCGAGCCCACCTCTAAACCAGGTTGATTTTGGGTTGGTCCTTCCCGACTACGCTTGTCCCAAAACTCGGTAGTAGTTGAATCGGGGTTTCACCTATAACATCCTTCCTAAGCTCTCCTCCGTTGTATTTGCAGCTAATTCAAGAGAAATAACTTGGGTCTCTCGTACTGTCGTATGTTGACATTTTTTTATCGACAGATGGTGAACCAAAGATTAGCTCCTGCCATTAGATCAAGTAAAGAGTGGGTTGAATCTGCAATAGCACTGGAACCGCTTCAGCTCTTTCTTTTGTAAATCTGAATAATTTAATTTAACATAATTAACAAGAATGTACAGGTTTTGTAATCTCAAGAAATTAGAAGGAAAAAAAATTCATATCACAACTAATCAATCAAGTAAACTTACTATAGTTTTGAGAGGAGATACCATAATGCTTCTTGCTTCAGGTTTTTGAGTTTTTAACACCACCACATTCCCATACAAAGCCCCTTTTTAATCCAAGAACCATTTCTGGTTTGTAGCAACTTTTCTTCTCCGGATCCTCTTCTAGTTCACCTACAGAATTTAAGCTAAGCAGTTGAAGTGTTTTAGACAAGTGGTGAAGGTGTGTATACAGAAATGAGAATTTATAGCTGGGGCTAGTCCCAAAAAGTTAACCAGGGTAAGGTTATTTAACACATGAGTTAAATTTATGACTTCAATATGCATGTATGATGTATCATTGACTACAAACTTGTTTATTGTTTGTGCTAGAGCTGGCCTAGCTGATGCTGAAGAGCACTAGTACTCCAGGTCCACCAATTCACTAGTGATAACTGCATAATTGCACGTTATGCAGGACTGAGTACGGTTTATTTGACGGAGTCTTTGACTCGGCTCTCCTTTACTGGCGCCCTTGTCCAAATATCATAACCCTGCTTCATGATGGAGATTTTTCAGCATCTGTACCACCACATTCCCATACAAAACCCATTCTCAATCCAAGATTCGTTGGTGATTTCTTGCACCTGGTTCAAACATTTTAAGCAAAAAACCATTCATGAAGGTAGAAATGAAAGAACCAAGCAACACTAAAGTGAAAAACCATTGAACACTTAAAAGAATTGATTAAAGCAAAGCTCAAAGCCAGGGTATTCATTAAAACAAACACCTTTGTCTCCTCCTCCTCGGCGTCTTCTAGTTCACCATAAAATCTGAGATGAAAAATCTTGGTTTGATGTCATACTTTCATGGAATTGAAGTACAACAATCTGAGAAAAGGAATTTTTATTAATCAACAAAGGTATGCAGAAGGAATTTTGAAGCGTTTTAAGATGAGTAATTGCAATCCAATCTTAACACCTGTAGATACTTAAAGAAGACAGAACTAGAATACAATTAAATACGCGTTATAAGAAATACAGTAATGACATCAAATGAAGTTAATATTCATCAAATGAAGTTAATATACAGTAATGACATCAAATGAAGTTATGAAATACAGTAAACCATATAAGAGTGATCCTGAAAAATGGAAATTTTCTATCTACTGGTCAGCCTAACAAACAAATAAGGCAGGGCTAGCTAAGAACTAAATTATTTAATTTGTATGAGTCAAGCTGGAGGTGCAGAATAACTTAATTATGTATTCTTGATATGCTCACTAGATGGGGTATCGTCACACGAACCATTTCTCATAGATGCCTCGGCAGATCCAGAACTCACCCAAAGCCTGACAACATTAAGAACAAGAGAATTCAGCAACATTACATTGTACAGGGTCCCAGCAAGTGCTACCTTGCCCTGAGTAATCAACAATCTCTGCATAAGATTTACATGGTCTCGAATAAACTTATAACTTCTTCTGCCTATGCATTCCACTGTATATGCACCAAAGTTCATTATTGCCAACCACTGGATAACTGAATCTATAAACTTGCATAGAGTTATGACCCAGCTTTAGATAATCAACGACATGTGTAAGTACATATTCCCTGAGCTATCATGTTCCCGTCCAGAAGCCAAATAAACATAATAGATGTGTAGCAGTGGTGTGTGTTTTGGTTGGGACATCTCTCACGGAATATCAATGCACATCCAATGTCCCAATACACAAAAATTTGATAAGACAAATCCTAGCATGTAGTGAATCAAGTGATAATTCAAAATCTCGTAGTTTAAGGTGATCCCAGAGGTGCACTAACACTGGCAATTCAAATCTATTTGTAGCCTATCAACGGATTGGAAGCCAATTCCTTTTTTTTTTTTTTTTCAAACAACAGATATTAATCCACACTTCTAAGTTGTAGTGCTATTTTTTTATACCTCAAACTGCAGCTGTGGTTTTCAGAACTTGTATAAAGCCAAACTTGAATCTCCTTTTGACTTTAGATCGCACTGTTTTGAACTTTAGAGAGAATCCTTCTACTGTCAATTTCTTCTAGAATCCGAATATAGAGTTGCTTTAAGAAGAGAAATCATCATGCTCAATGATTGAATTGAAAGGAAGTTCGAATCTTCAATTACCACCACCAGATTCCCATAGAAACCCACTTCTACATCTATGAGCACCCATTTGTAAGTAAGAGCCAAATTAGATGAACTAAGAACAAAATTAGATGATTCTATGAAGTAATTTGTTTAAATAATCAGAAATAAGCCCAGTACCACCGGATTGAAATGAAAGCAATACTTCCAGTACCACCGGATTCCCATACAAACTATTAAGTTTATCAGCCTCTTGATAAACTTACACATGTATATACACGTACTCATATACTTAGCTTTCCTAGTCTTCTGTTGATCACAACTAGTTTAACTATTCTTTAGCTAGTTAGGTGTTATTTTCTCTATTCTTCCGCTGTAGCTATTTCTGCGTCTTTCTTGTTTATATCTCCAATGTAATCGTATATATATTACACTGAATGAAATCTGTCAGTGAGAGTACTCAGTCAGTAGCATAAGACTCTCAACCATCTCCTCAGTCTATGGAAGCCAGTATTGTAGCCAAGCAATGAGTCAAGTCAGCAACAACCCACTCCGACTATTATTCAGGATCCTACTTGTATTTCTGTTGTTTAGTTTCTCTGAATAATGTACTTGCTTTAATATAAATACAAGTGATAGGTCTCCACATTGGGTGTGGAAGATCTTCTACCCAAATATCTTTTCTAGATTGGTATCAGGCTTTCGATCCAAGTCTATCTTCCGCAACAATCAGAAAAAACAAAACCCTAACCAAAAAAAAACCCCGTCAACAACAACAATGGCAGATAATACAACTGCTCTTCGACAGGTACAAATCCATCACCTAGTCACTTTGAAACACTCAGAAACTAATCACATATTATGGAAGGCTCAATTCAAGCCTATCCTGAAAGGTTATGATTTAATCGGGTTTATTGATGGAACTAAGGAAAAACCACAAAGAACTCTTCCAGAGAGTGAAGATATCAATCATGCATTCACCAGTTATGAATAGCAGGATTCTCTGATCGTTAGCTTGCTCAATTCGACACTAACGTATGAAGTGCTCAGTGTTGTTGCAGATCTTGATTCTGCAAAGGAGATATGGGACAAACTGGAGTCTGAGTTTGCTCCGAAAATGTTTGCACATCAAATGAATTTAAAGAGACAGCTTCATCACCTAAACAAAGGTAATAAGACTTCAAAGTCTTATATAAATGATGTTATAAACGATTGTTTGATCAGCTCGCTGCCAATGGTTACACAGTACCGTCTCATGAAATGAAACAGTCCATTTGCAATGGATTAAATCATGCATATGATCCTATTGTTACTTCATTGAGAACTGCCGAAGCAATGGATATTGAGACTTTTAATACTCATCTTCTGACATATGAGATGAGGCTTGAGCATCATATGGAACAGATTCAACAGCCGGTTGCCAATGTTGTCACCTCCAACTACCCTTCTACAAGTAGGAATGCACCAAGGAATGTTCCTAATCATCCAAGAGGACCGAATCCACCAAACAACACCAACCATCGTCCACAACAACCCCAGAGAGTTGCAGCTCATGGTCCAATTCTCTGTCATATTTGAAAAAAACACAACCATACTGCGGATCGATGCTGGTTTCGATATGACAAGGGATCTGCTCCTCAACACAGGACAACTGAAGCTTACATTGCTTTTCCTGGTGGACAGGCAGATGCAAAATGGGTTACTGATACTGGTGCTACGCATCATATAACTGCAGATGTCAATAACTTATGCATTCCACACGAGTATGAAGGGACGGACCAAGTGAGGGTTGGTAATGGCACTGGTATTGATATTGAGCATATTGGTAATTCTACATTCACTCATAATGCACGCTCCTTTGTTTTAAATAATGTGTATTATGTCCCGAAAATCAAAAGAAATCTTCTATCAGTGTCACAATTCTGCGAAGATAATCATGTATTTTTTGAGTTTCACACCAACTTTTTTCTTGTGAAGGACAAACACACAGGAGCAACGCTGTTAAAGGGGAGGAATGAGAATGGGTTATACTTTGTCGATGAACTAGGTGCATTTGATCACTCCAAAACCACATAAACATATCTCTCGGACAGTCTACCTGTGTGGCACCAGCGCCTTGGTCATCCAATGCTAGGCACTGTCTCAAAAATAGTTAGAAAATTTTCACTTCCCGTTTTGAATAAGAAATTTGAATATTGTCACTCTTGTCATGTTAGCAAGAGTAAGAAGCTTCGTTTTTCTCTCAGTACTACCACTTTTGATAAAACTTTAAGTTTAGTTATTTATGATATTTGGGTGTCTCCACAAATTTCTAAAAATGGTTTCCGTTACTACATATTATTAATGGATGTTTTCTCTCATTATACTTTGGTTTTTCCTATGGTTCAAAGATCAGATGCCTACAATATTTTTGTTAAGTTTCATAAACGGGTAGAAAACTTAACTGGTCACAAAATTCAAATCTTCCAATCTGAAAATGCTCTTGAATACAAAAGAATCACTTCCTATCTAAACAATGTTGGCATTCAACATAGGTTTTCTTGTCCTCATACATCAGATAAAAATGGTCTTGTAGAGAGATGCATAAGGCACGTCACGGAAAGTGGCCTTGCGCTTTTATTTCATGCTCATCTGCCAAAGGAATTTTGGTCCGAAGCTTTCACCACAGCATGCTATCTAATTAATAGAGTTCCAAAGTATGTTTCTCATACACAAACACCTCTTGAACTGCTATATAATAAACAACCAGATTATCGGTTTTTACGTGTCTTTGGTTGTCTTGCATATCCCTTCCTAAGACCCTATACCTCCAACAAGTTAGAGCCGAGATCTCAACCTTGTGTGTTTTTAGGTTATAGTGAAGCGCATAAAGGCTATATATTTCTTCATCTTCCATCAAACAGGCAGTACATTTCACGCCACATGAGATTTGAAGAAACAACGTTCCCATTCTCTCCTCAACAGCAGCAAACTCCTGAAGTTTGTCAACAACCAACTGCAATAAGCACGAACTTTCTTAGCTCCGCATTTTTCAAGCAAATGACGCATGTACAGCCTCAACTTCAGCATCCAGAATCTCCAGCGCTCTTACTGCCCAACTCTAGAATTCTCCATTGCAAACTCTAGTGGTGTCAGCTGAGATCCCATCACCTGTTGCATCTTATACAAACAATGTGTCTGCTGCTCATACTTTGACAGAACAGCAACAACAGGGTCATACAATGGTTAATCGAGAAAAATCAGGTATCACCAAGCCAATTCAAAAGTTATGTCTGACAACTACTAAATATCCTTTGCATGATGAACACTTTATGGAACCCACATGATACTCAAAGGCCTGCAAGATACCAGATTGGAGGGAGGCCATGGACAATCAAATTAATGCGCTCATTCGTAATAGGACTTACTCGCTGGTGAAGTATGAAGATGGAATGAACGTTGTGGGTTAAAAATGGGTTTTCCGCATTAAACGAAACCCAGATGGATCTATACAACGTCATAAAGCACGTTTAGTAGCCAAAGGATTTACTCAGCAAGAGGGTGTGGATTATGATGAAACATTTTCTCCAGTTATAAAACCAGCTACCATCAGGCTTGTTCTATCTCTAGCTGTGATGAATAATTGGCAATTACGATAGCTAGATGTGGAGAACGCGTTTTTACATGGTGTTTTGGAGGAGGGAGTTTATATGAAGCATCCGGATGGTTATGTGGATCCCAACTACCCTAATCATGTGTGCAAGTTGCATAAATCCTTGTATGGGCTTAAACAAGCGCCACGGGCTTGGTTCTCTCGTCTTAGCAGTCATCTCCTTCAGCTAGGGTTCAAGGCGTCAGTTGCAGACTCCTCTTTGTTCATCAGAAATTCTGCTAGCTCTACTACATACGTGTTGGTTTATGTTGACGACATAATTGTTACTGGTTCCAACTATCAGCTGAGAGACCAATTGGTGGCTGATTTGGGTACTGTTTTTGCTGTTAAAGACATGGGAGTTTTGTCTTACTCTCTTGGTGTTGAGGTACTGACTCAGGGGAACAATCTAGTTCTCTCCCAACACAAGTATGTTTCGGATTTACTTCATCGCACAAAGATGGAAGGTGTTAAGCCTGTTTGTACTCCTCTAGCAGCTAATACAAAACTTTAGAGGCTTGGTACTGAGAAGTTTACGGATCCTACTCTCTACAGGAGTGTAGTTGGAGCACTGCAGTATCTGCATATTACACGACCTCACATTGCAGTGGCAGTATACAGGGATTGCTAGTATATGCATGAGCCTTTCGTAGATCATTAGGAGCTGGTGAAACGTATCTTGCGCTACTTGAAGCAGACTATAGATTATGGTTTATTCTTTAAACCTGCAAAAGATTACTCACTTAATGCTTACTCAGATGCAGATTGGGAAGGGTGTTTAGATTATTGCAGGTCCACTAGTGGTTACGGTATCTATTTTGGGGGTAATCTAATTTCATGGAGTGCAAAGAAGAAAAAGACTGTTTCAATGTCTAGCACCGAATCAGAGTATCGTGGCATTGCTATTGCCACTTCAGAACTCATCTGGATCCAATCTTTGTTGAAAGAATTAGGGGTTCAAACTCCAACTCCTTCCTTATGGTGTGACAACCTAGGTGCTACTTACCTCACGGGAAATCCGATTTTTCATGCCCGAATGAAGCACATTGAAATCGATTATCACTTTGTACGTGAACGGGTAGCGGGAAAACAACTAAGAGTGAAGTTCATAAGCTCACGGGATCAATTAGCAGACATATTCACTAAGGAATCATCTTCACCTCGTTTTCAGCAAATCCGAAGCAAGTTAAACATCCGTCAACTACAATTTAACTTGAGGGAGGGTGTCAGTGAGAGTACTCAGTCAGTGGCAGAAGACTCTCAACCATCTCCTCAGTCTATGGAAGCCGGTATTGTAGCCAAGCAATGAGTCAAGTCAGCAACAACCCACTCCGACTATTATTCAGGATCCTACTTGTATTTCTGTTGTTTAGTTTCTCTGAATAATGTACTTGCTTTAATATAAATATAAGTGATCGGTCTCCACATTGGGTGTGGAAGATCTTCTACCCAAATATCTTTTCTAGCTAAATCAGAATCTACACAGTTGTGTGAGCAAATCATATATCTCTGTCAAAGCCTTTATGGTATAGAGCTAGGTTATTTTTTATTTTTTTTCTTTCTTTTCTCTACAACCTAATCATCAATCATGACTCTCGAAGATGATCACACAATCTCTTCCAGTGTTGAAAAAGACACTGTCTTGTCTCCTAACAGTCCATACTATGTGCACCCTTCGGATAATCCTACCTCTGTTATTTATTCTCCTCTCCTCACTGCTGATAATTATTGTACATGGAGTTGAGGGATATAAAAGGCATTGAGTGCGAAGGGTAAACTAGGTTACATAGATGGAACCGTAACAAAGCCTACCGCTGCATTTGATTTACCTCACTGGATCCGTTGTGATGATCTGGTAGGAAGTTGGATTTCAAATTCAGTGGATCCAGAGATCCGACCAAGTACCCAAAGCTTTCCATCAGCACGTGAACAATGGCTTGAAATCAAGTCCAGGTTTTCTCAAAACAATGCATCCAAAATGTATGCGATCAAGCAGTCTATCTCACTTCTGCACCAAGATCAATTAAGTGTTGCGATGTATTACACCCATCTCAAAGCGCCGTGGGATCAACTAGATGCATTCAAACCTATTGAACCGTGTATCTGTGGTGATGGGAAAAATTATGTGAATCACCATAATCAAGACAGATCTATGGAATTTTTACAGGGCTTGGACGGTCATTTCTTTTCTCTGCGCAGTAAAATACTTCTCATGGAGCCAATGCCATCACCGGATAAAATCTATAATCATGTCAGGCAGGAGGAAGAACAACAAGGTATACATTCTTCTTCTGTGACTTCTGTTGAATCTGCAACTCTTAATGTCTCTCGTAGTGATCACCGCAACCCTCGGGTTTCCCCAAATAATGGTAACAACAAACGGCAGAGACCTTTTTGTGACCATTGTACCAAGCATGGCCACACTAAGTCAACTTGTTGGAAACTTAATGGATACCCTTAGGATTTTCCAAAGCCCAGAGATCAAGACTCATTTCATGTCTCTGCCATAACTACTCTTGTTGTGCCTGGATCATCTATTGCTGCACCGAATATTAGTGTTGCACAATATGCCCGTCTTCTCCATCTTCTTGACCCAGATAATGCTGGTTCTGCTGCTGGTCCATCTGCCAACTTTGCAGGTATTTCTTTGTTTGTCTCTGATTATGTATGGATCGTATATAGTGGTGATACTCACCATATTTTTTCTTCTCTTTCTTTATTTACTTCGTATTCTTTGGTTTCCAGTCCAATTCATGTTCAATTACCAGATGGAACGCATACCTCTGTCACTCATATTGGACATATTAACTTATATCTTGCTATTACGCTGCACAATGTGTTTTATATACCAACTTTTAATTTCAACTTAATCTCAGTCAGTCAACTGACTTCCAAAACCAATTGTTGTGTCAAATTCTCACAAACCTCTTGTGTATTCCAGGACCGTCTAACGACCAAGGAGATTGGATTTAGTCAGCAAGTTGCTGGTCTCTATCATTTTACCTTTCATCCAGTTGCTTTATCATTAACTGCGAATAAAATGGTGGATACATGGCACCGTCGTTTGGGTCATCCGAGTACGGATTGTTTTCGTTTTCTTGCAAGCAAGTTTTCTTTTATTAGTTCTAAGTCGAGTCATGTATGTGATGTATGTCCGAGGGCGAAACAAACTCGTCTTCCATTTAATAAAAGCGTTTCTTTATCATCTTGTCCTTTTCAATTGATTCATGTTGATATATGGGGACCCTTTGCAACTGCATCTTTTACTGGTGCTAGATACTTTCTTACAATTGTAGATGACTATACTAGATGCACCTGGGTATATCTCATGAAAGTAAAATCTGAAACTTTAAAATTTCTAAAATATTTCTTTACTTTTGTTATCAATCAATATGGTCATTCAATATCCAGCATCTCTTCTGGTAATCATAATTTGTTCATTCCCCAATTACAGACTTTTCGTTTTGATAATGGGTCTGAATTCAAATCTAAAGAATTACAATTATGGTTTCATGAACATGGTATTTTGCACCAAACTAGTTGTGTTTACACACCCCAGCAGAATGGTGTTGTGGAAAGAAAACACCGCCACCTATTAAATGTGGCTCGATCACTCCGATTTCAGTCTAATTTGCCTCTCCGTTTCTGGGGAGAATGCATTCTTACAGCAGCTTAATTAATTAACAAGCTGCCTACTCCTGTTTTGTCGCATAAAACACCATATGAAATGTTACTAAATCATCCACCAGATTATACAAACCTGCGTATCTTTGGCTGTTTATGTTTTGGAAGAAACGTACACATCTCTCATAAGTTCGACCAATGTTCCAAGCCAGGTATCTTCGTTGGATATCCTCATGGTCAAAAAGGATACAAATTTTTTGATCTTAACACAAAGTCTGTTTACGTTTATCGTGATGTAGTATTCCACGAAAACCGTTTTCCTTATAATGATTTGCATAGTCTTGTTTCTGCACCAGCTCCTGTGCGTCAATCTTAGACCGACTACTTTGATTCTATTTTCCATACATCTGCAAACAATAGTCCGTCACTTTCTCATGAATCTCTGAATTCTCGTCCAACTTGTGACTCTTCTGCTTCCGCAGAATCTCCAGAATCTTCCGTTGTTTTACCTCCTGCTAGTCCAACCAGGGAACATGTTTCTCATCCTTTTTTGGATTATATACAGTCCAACACTGATCCAGTGGCCCACTCCTTACTTCCTGGTTCGCCTTGTCCTTTAGCACAAACTCCTGAATCTCTATCTGACTTGCACCCTTCTCCTGCTGCAGAGTCCATTGCACCGACAGTTGTTCAACCACCTGTTTCTCGTCCTACAAGAGACCGCAATCCACCGGTTTACTTAAAGGACTATCATTGCTCAAATGTCAAGTGTCCATCGTCTTCTGTCTATCCATTGACGGATTATTTATCCTTTGATAAATTCACTCCATCTCACAAAGCTTTTTTGTCTGCTATCTTACTTCATGAGGAGCCTAGAACATTTGCACAAGATGTTAAATGTCCTAAATGGCGTGCAGCAATGTCAAAAGAAATCATGGCTTTATAAAGAAAATAATACTTGGATACTAGTGGATTTACCACCTGGAAAGTCTTCCATTGGATGTAAATGGGTTATCAAAATCAAGTTTAACCCTGATGGTTCTATAGAACGTTACAAAGCTCGTCTTGTTGCCAAGGGTTATACACAACAAGAGGGTATAGATTTTTATGATACATTTGCCCCAGTTGCCAAGCTGGTTACTTTACGTGTTTTACTATCTGTTGCAGCAATCAAATGTTGGTCTCTACATCAATTGGACGTAAACAATGCATTTATCCAAGGTGATCTCGATCAAGATATATACATGAATATGCCTCCAGGTCTGGGACGTAAAGGTGAGTTTAAAGTCCTCAAACTTAATAAATCTCTTTATGGCTTAAAATAGGTATCCCGTCAATGGTTTGCAAAGCTTTCTGCAGCTTTGCTGGCTGAAGGTTTTCACAATTCTCTATGTGATAATTCTCTTTTCACATATCATCAAGGAACAACTTCCATCTTTGTTCTTGTCTATGTCGATGACATAATTATCACTGGCACAGACGATAAGTTTATTCAATCACTAAAGCTACGTCTTGCTTCCTATTTTTATATCAAAGATCTTAGTCGATTACAATATTTTTTAGGAATTGAAGTCTCTCGTTCTCTGGGGCTCGTACTTCATCTTTTCCGATGGATACAAATCTCAAGTTACTTCCTACTGATGGAAAAAAACTAACTGATCCTAGTCAATTCCGACGTCTTATTGGCCGACTCCTATATCTTACTGTCACTCGTCCAGATATTACTTACTCGGTTAATTATTTAAGTCAATTCATGCAAAAACCCCACACATCCCATCTTGATGCTGATCATCGGGTTTTACGCTATCTCAAAGGCATAATTGTCCATGGTATTTTTCTTTCTTCATCAGGTTCCCTATCCTTGCATGGTTACACTGATTCCGATTGGGCAGGTTGTCCTTTTACTCGTCGTTCTACGACGGGATATCTTGTCACTTTAGGTGGAAGTCCTATCTCTTGGAAATCCAAGAAACAACCTACTGTGGCTCTTTCTTCAGCTGAGGAAGAATATAGAGCTTTAGCAAACCTCACTGCTGAACTGCAATGGTTACGCTATCTCTTCATTGACATGCGTATTTCATGTCCTCTTCCTATCCAAATTTCTTGTGATAGTCAAGCTGCAATTCATATTTCTCAGAATCCGGTTTTTCATGAACGGACTAAACATATTGAAATTGACTGTTACTTTGTTCGGGAGAAATTACTCAGTGGGTTGATTTTACCTCAACATCTTCAGTCTTCAAATCAACTTGCATACGTTTTTACTAAGCCACTAGGTGCTCCACAGTTTGGTCGTCTGGTTAGCAAGTTGGGTGTTCGTTCAGGCTCTACCGCTCCAACTTGAGGGGGGTATTAAGTTTATCAGCCTCTTGATAAACTTACACATGTATATACACGTACTCATATACTTAGCTTTCCTAGTCTTCTGTTGATCACAACTAGTTTACCTATTCTTTAGCTAGTTAGGTGTTATTTTCTCTATTCTTCCGCTGTAGCTATTTCTGCGTCTTTCTTGTTTATATCTCCAATGTAATCGTATATATATATTACACTGAATGGAATCAGAAGCTACACAGTTGTGTGAGCAAATCATATATCTCTGTCAAAGCCTTTACAAACCCACTACTTTTAGTTCTCAATCATTGTCAACGGGGAAGCAACCAAGCTAATTAAGCCGTCCAAAGGTATTCGCCAAGGCGACCCATTGTCACCATTCCTATTCCTGTTGGTGGTGGAAGTCTTGTCTTTGCTTATCAACAAGGCAGTTGCACAAGGAGAATTTTCGGGTTTTTACGTGAAGGAAGGTGGAACAACGGTGTCACATTTACAATTCGCAGATGACACGATAATTTTCTTAGACGCCACGCCAACGGAGGTGAGAAGACTTCTCGTTATTCTTGTGGTTTTTGAAATTTTAACAGGTCTTCCTCTAAACCTAGAAAAGAGTACAATGATAAGTATAGGCGCGGATCATTTGGTGCATGAATTGGCATGAGCTGGGTTGTAAAGTGGAATCAATTCCGGTGACTTATCTTGGAATGCCAATTGGCTCGAACAAAAGAAGCGAGATAATATGGGAAATCATAATTCAGAGAATGAAGAAGAAATTAGCTCCATGGAAGAGAATTTACTTGAATAAAGCGGGAAGGGTGGTATTGATTAGAAGCTCGCTGGAAGGATTGGCGGTTTACTTTATGTCGCTTCTTCACATGCCGGTTGCGGTAGAAAAACGTTTAAACACGATAATGAGAAGGTTCTTGTGGGGTGAAGATGAAGAGAGGAAGAAGATGAGCTGGGTTTCTTTCAAGAGAGTTTGCAAGCCAAAGATCAAAGGAGGCTTGGGAATTCGCAAGTTGAGGCTGGTGAACAAATCTTTGTTAGCTAGGTGGCACGTTAGGTATGGTAAGGAGAAGACGGCTTTTTGGAGACGGATTGTTTGTGAAAAATCAAAAGCGGAGGAGGATCTCTTGCTTCCTATGCAGGTCATCGAGCCAGTGAAAAGGAGTATGTGGTTCGATATATTAAAAGAAAACAAAACGTTTCATGACTGTGTGACTGTGCAGGTTAAAAACGGTTCTTCCCTAAGATTTTGGCATGACTGGTGCTATGAGAAGAAAGCTTTAAAGGACAAATACCCGAGGTTGTACAAGATAAGCTCTCAGAAGATGGCAACGGTGAAAACGATTATTCAACAGAGAAGGAACTTCAGGTTCATTAGAGATTTGAATCCGGCGGAAAGTATAGACCTGTTGGAACTTAAACACGACATAGGGCTGGTGGCTTTAAATCAGGGGGAGGAAGATGGGTGGGAAGGCGACACAACCGCAAAAGAAATCTACTCAAAACTAACGGAAACGGAGCAAGATTGGGAAGGCCACAATGTTTTGTGCAGCAAATACATACCACCAAAGGTAACGTTCTTATTTTGGGCTTCGTTGTTGAACGCAATCCCAACTAGACACTTGCTGCAGACAAGGGGCATGATTATCCAATCAAACTTATGCATATTTTGCAACACGGAGGTAGAAACTATGGATCACTTATACATCCATTGTACCGTGATATCACGTCTTTGGGGATACTTCATGAAAGCTATGCATGTCAATTGGGTGATGTCGCTCCGGTTCAAAAATCTAATGCTTGGTTGGAAGTTGGATACAACAACGCCGAAAGCCAAGATGGTGTGGCATCTGCTACCTTTTGCCATTGTTTGGGAGGTATGGAATGAGAGAAATAGGAGAATTCACGGGGGAAGAGCAAAATCGTTGTACGAAATGGAGATTGCGGTAAAGCAGTGGATTTTATTATGGAGCTCCACAACCGAAGTTTTCAAACTTTTCTCTGCAACACAGATTATAAACCAATGGGAGTTTGTGTTAAATATGTAGTTTCTTTTTCTTCTTAGTTTTGATGGTGTTTACACCATGTATTCTTGTACAGCTTTTCCTTTTTCAATATATCCTTCCTTCTTCAAAAAAAAAAAAACCCACTACTTTTACATAGAAAAGAGAATCTAAGAAGAAGAAAGATAAATAGAAAAGCGGCGTAGAAACCCTACTCTCTCACTAAAGAAGAGATTTAACCAAGTGAAGTGAAGACTCAAAACCCTGAGATGATTACTCTGTTTTTATATACAACTTTTATTTACACCTTGTTTACATCAGATGTTTTTTACTGTACTTTTTATGAATGCTAGTAAATAATGGATTATGGTAACTAATCTTATTTGACCATAGTAAAAACATGCCACCTCCGATGGTGTCCATTTGGATTGGGGGACCATAATAGCTAACAATAATTTCTCTTTTACATCCTCCCGATCGACGTCATTAACTAGTGTTGCAGGATTAGCTTAACTGGTAATGCGAATTACGGAGATGAAGTATGGTACGACTGGAATTGGTCATCCGTCGAATCAGCTAGCAGATAAGGTGTAAACATGTTGTACCACTTTCATTGATTTTCTTTTGTGCTGTCATATCCCCGATGATGGTGTATGCTGCTTAGAGATACATAGTTTGGGTGTCGTGCTTCGATCAATGATACCGGTAAATATCTTATGGTATGTACGAAAGGTTTCGAAGCAAATTTGGATCATAAACATAGAAGAAATTCTAGAAGAGATGGAGAAATTTTATAAGAGAACCAAAGAGCCAGCAAGCTAGTTACGAGAGTTTTATAGATAGTGCATGGTTAATTCCCATAGGCCAATAATAATACTAGATTAATCAAATTGAATTCTCACAGCCAGGATTGAACATCAAAGAAATCCAAATCAACTAAAAACTCGTGAATAACAATAAAGGAATCCAAAATGAATTTGCACATACAAACAGATGATCTATTTGGAAGATTAATTAAACTAGAATAATCTATCTTGAATATGAATAAGGTATGAGAATTATATTCAATCCAAATGTGATCAATATGACAGGATAGACTTTTTCTGATGGCAGATCGACTGTCACCAGCAAGGTGCATCCTAAACTACACTTGTCCGAACTTTAAGCCTGTGTTTGCACCAATCAAAACTTTAAGCCTCCGTTCTCTGGCTGTGGCATTCATGCCATATGAAGAAGCTTGGTCTAGAAATTTCTCTCAATACAATAAATACATTGATCAATGAAAAACATCTGCATTTTTTGCAATAATTGGCCTATTGTGCACCATTTTAACGCCCAATGAACGACAATAAAAATCTACACCTGTATTCCCAATCACTTATTCTATCAAAGGAAAATAATCCCAATGAAGATGTGTAAGTTGCATTTGGAGCAATTGGATAAGCTTATATTTCCCACTGAATCTTTAAGAGTTTCCTGGTTTAATTAATAAGCTGATAAATTCCGACCCTTCACCGCATGTCACCAGGAATTAACTAAGTACAGTATCAATCAAATTGAATGGTTGCGGCCGAGATCAAAAACAAAAGAAATCCTAGAAACATGTCAATAACGGTGCAGGAATTGAAAATGAATTTACATGCATCAACAGATGATCTAAATAAACCAGGATTTAACTTGTCTCTCCTTGACTAGGCTCGTTGCAACTCTCGTCCCTTTTGATTGAAATGGCTAATATAGCTGGATGGTTTACTTTACTCGTTACATATCTAAGATCCTTCAAAAGAAAAAAACCTTTTGATGAAGCTGCATGAGGAGGCTTCACCGGAAGGATCCTTCCAAAAAACCTTCAAGCCTTCAATGCATTTGGAAAGATCACACATTACATTATAATGGACTAACCATCCTCATCAGAGTAGCATCCGAATCTTAATCCAGTAAAATAAACCAAGATGTTATCACTTGGGTTGCAATGAAAAATAAAAAATGCACATGTAGTACCAATATTAATTGAATGTAAACCAAATACCTGGATATTAGTCGGCGGGGTTGTTCGTCACTCCGTGAACAAGCTTAACCCCTTATGCATAATGCTCTGTGAATCAAGTAAAAATAATACAAAGATGTCATCAGTTGGGGCATACTAAAACACCAAAAATGCACAGGTAGTAGTAGAAGTAGTAATTGCATTGATTGAAAGCAAACCAAATACCAAAAATACACATGTAGTAGTAGTAAATTAGTCAAATACCTCTTAAAGGAATGAAGGGCTGAATAAGATACCTACAAGAGTTCACAGATCCTTCAAAACAAATGTAAGATGTTATTTTATTTTGTGAAATAAAAATCACTTTACATTGTGATAGTAGTATTCAGATCTGACTAATTTGTTGAGAGGAAATATCATTGTGCTGCTTCTTGATTCAGGTTTTTTAGTATCTGTACCACCACCACATTCCCATACAAAACCCATTTTCAATTGATGACCCAACTGTGATGTCTTTCCCTTGATTCAAAAATTCAAGAATAAACCATTTTAACACTTAAAAAGAAAAACTATTAAACGTTTGAAAGGATAGATCAAAGCAAACCTCAAAGATAGTTTCAGTGTAAACAAGTTTTTAACTTCCTCGTCGGCTTCTTCTAGTTCACCCAAAAATTTAAGCTACGCAGTTTCAGTGTCAACAATTTTTTAATAAAGAATGAGAAAGTAGTGATGATGTGAATACAGAGGTGATAAGATTTTATAATAACTGGGGTGAATTCCACAGCTTTAAGTTTTAACCATGGTAATGTTAATTCCAACAACCTGCAATAATGATTTGTACAATGGCTAGAAGAAACTTCTATCTCGTGCGGTCAAGGCTGGCCTAGCTGATGAGGAGAAGGACTAGTACTATGTCCAATTATCTGCATTGCACGTTCTCTTGGCAGAGATTTTGTGGTAATTTGAGTTAAATGTCGTTCAATATCTCAGGATATATAATAATATCCTCAAGTTTGGCGGAACTAATAATACACTGTTAATCAAATTGTATGGTTACAGCAGGGATTAAAAACCAAAGAAATCCAAATCAACTAAAAACATGTCAGAGCAGGAATCCAAAATGAAGTTACACAAATTAATCAGCAAATTGTGTGGCTGGGATGCCGGCCAAAGATGTTATTCAAAATTTCCAGTATAATAATGAAAACTGAGAATAAATGTATTTTGAGTTGTGGTGGTATTTTTGTATACTTCATCAAGTTGCAGTAATATGTTGTTTAGATGAATTACCCCTTTATTTGGCTTTTGGCATTGAATGAGATAAAGTAGATCTTGACAGAATTGGTACAATCAAACATAAATCACAGTGCCGAATTGACTATTGTATTTTGTTCTTCTATACCACCGTATATCCGTACAAAATCACTTCTAAATCAATGATCCCTGCGCTAATTGATCTGTTGCTGAGATTCTTTTGGATCAAATCTAGTCTACTCAAACGTAAACTCAGTAAACGTTCATATCTGGTCCAGTAGAGCTTCAACTTCGAAATAAACAAATAGTTGATGCAGAAGTGCAGCATTTCCAACTGATTTTATCACTTGTTTTCTTGTAACAGGTTTGATGAACATGATTATTCAGATCAAGATGGATAGTTGATGCGTAGTGAGGTTCAGCGGAATGCGCTTAATGGTAATGGTCATGAGAGAGGAGTTTGAGGTGGTAATAGCTGGGGGCGGCGGAAGTGGTCGTTATCAAATGAAAAATACAATTGTTTTGAGAGTAGAAATCATTATGCTTGTTGCATTCATTAATGTTCTTCTTCCACCACCAGATTTCCCACACAAAACCACTTCTACATCTGTGAGAATGAACCATTTGCTGTTACTCTAAATTAATCTGATCTAATCTGGAGGAAGAACTCGGTCGATGTTTAAAATACAGAGTGGAAAACTGAAATCCTCTTGATTTCATTTCAGATCTAAGAAGAAGAAGACTTTGAAAGGCGGCGTAGAAATCCTCCTCCTCTTAGGGTTTTCGAGGAAGAAGAATGAGCTGGGATCCAAAAGTGATATCTATATATACATCTTTTACTTACACCTGTTTTACATCATGTATGGAGATTTCGGGGACTACCTACATTATGTGGCCCATGGAATGCAGATATATGCCTGTTTTCCATTGAAACCTCTCAACTAAGTAGACTCGTTCCAACTATGTACTTCTTTGATTGAATTTGAGTTTACTTTCCTTTGGTGTCACATCTCTTAGATCCTTCAAGCTTTATATACATTTAAGAAGGGCTTATGTATTTTGCCTCAAGCATAGAACCTTCGTTTCCAAATCTTAAAATTTTGATGTTTATTTTTAAGCACACTCGATGGAGGTAAATTCTGTCGTAAAGTTCGGCATTTCCCGAATTCGACTTGGCCCAGTTTTAAGCTGCCTCTTCTTCCAGCGTTTAGTTAAACGTGGATGGGTGTATAATAATGAGATGGTTTCTAAAAATGAACCCCAATGAGGCTCACCTTTAGTAATCACAATCGCTACTGATGGAATTGGCAATCAGTTGCCCTAGATGGGAAAAACATTTGCTTAGAAATGACGGTTTAGGTGTATTGGTTGCATTTTTTGTTGTTGCACACAACTATGTAATCCATCATTGTAATGTATGGAATTCCATGGTATCAATTGAAAATGTATGGCCAAACGTCATATTTTTCTTTTCTTCTTATTTTCTTCTGCTATCTTCATTCGCCCGTTTCTTTCTTAAATCAACTTTATATCATCCATTTTTTATTTTGAATGACCAGCAGTAAAACTAAGAACTCGAGATATGAGAAAAATCAAAATAAGTGTGGTTTATGTCTGGAAGCCACAATTCAAAATTTGGGTCACGTGTCAATTTGTGTCACATTGTGATTTTGGTCTTAATCTGCAACTACAGACCGTTAGATTCAACGAAAGGTAATAATTAAAGCAAAGATTGAGTGGGGATCTAGAAAAACCCTAGATAATGTAAACCCTAGTGCTATATAAATGTCGCTATGGAACCAGCAGCGCCTCCTTTGATCAAACTTCATAAACTCCCCTCACTACTCTAGCGTTTCTATGCTTCTTTCGTGTTGTTGTAATCATTAACAAAGATGATGATGAAAGGAGATGGAATAATATTTGGTGATGATTTCTCACTTAGCATTCCACCGTGTTTGATTCTTAAAACAGGTTTGTTTCATCAAAATTTGTCTCTTTTTTACTTTACATTTCAAGGTGTTTTTCTCTTTGAAAATATCTCATCTCTAATATGTTTTGATTTGTGCAGGAATCATCAATGAATCCGTCATAATGACTTATCCTCTTGAACAAAAGTTTTAAACCGACCTTATTGGGGATTAAAGACCATGATGTTGTCTTGTAACTTGCAGAGATTCCCCGATGGTTCTGATCAATTGTCGGTCTAACTTTTTTTGATTAACTTCCAGAGATGATCCGAAAAACATGTACTCAGAAACAACATTTTTGTGTTTATTATTGCAAAAGGCTACAACCATATAATCAATCTTTGTAATAGAAGAATCTGTTGTACTTTGTTTTCTAGCAAATAAATATGGAATTTCCCAGTATCAATTGAAAATTAATTTATGGCCATGGCCCATGGGAGCTTGTAATTTCTCATGCTCATCTGTCACTCTAAGAATCAATCTGGAACAAAAAAGAAAAGAAAACTGAGGTTAAAGAGTTCAGCAAGATTTGCAAAGGCATCTTGAGTTGTTGGGTCTTCTATGTTGTGTCAAAACAGGTTTCCAAACACTATATTTACATTCATATACACTTCTTAGATCTTCTGAACATTCCCTTAAACCTGATTCTTTTTTATTCCTCTTAAATCAACTTATTACGACAATTCTTGATTTTGAGTAATAATTTAAGTTACATGAATCAACATACTAGCACTCCTCAGTGTTTTTCAGTGCAGGTTAACTTTTGTCTCTTTTTTTACTTTACATTTCATCTGCAATAGGAGTATGATTTTATTTTGTGCAGGAATCAATCTGTGATACTTTACGTCCAAAGATGTTATTCAAAAGTTACAGTATATTAATGAAAACTGAGAACAAACGATTTAGAGTTGTGGTGCTATTTCTGTATACTTCATCAAACTGCAGGTAATATGGTGCTTACATGAATTAACCCTTTATTTGGCATTGACAAGATGAATTCTGACTGGTTTTTGAACTGTTCACTTTCTTCTTGAATGAGATTAGGTAGAGGTTGACAGAATTTGTGCAATCAAACGTAGAATTGCTTTGAGAGGAAAAATCATATTGCGGAATTCACATCCTGCAGAGTTAACAAAGTTATGAAATACATTAATTCAAATGAAACGCAAAAAGGAAATTCAGCATAAATTGTTTTGATTGCTACCTCTTTGATAAATTAGCTACTATCCAAAATAGGTACTTGATGCAAAAGTGCAAACAACCCTCATGAAATTCATATCTTGGTATTTGTAGTGGTTGTGATAGTGATGATTCTAACGCAGGTGGCGGCACAAATTGAAGCACTGATATCGGGGTACAATTGTTTTGAGAGAAGAAATCATTACGCTGAATTGATTGTATTGAAAGGTTCTTCCACCACCACTAGCTTCCCATACAAAACCACTTTTATATCTAAAAGAAGCCATTTGTTCCCGTTGGATTAAATCTTGAGCTTCTTTTGCAGAAGATATGGAGCAATCGAAACTCAAGTGGAAGAAGAAGAGGAAAACTGAAAGCCTTTGGTATGGAGTTCAGATCTAAGAAGAAGAAGAAAAGGGTAGAAAGGAGGAGTAGAAACACTCTCAGGTTTTGAAGGAACACTATTCTCTCACTGACTTTTGGAGAGAAAGATTTCAACGAGTGAAGACTGAAACCCTAAGTGGATTACTCGTTTTCTTATATAGTACAACTTTTTACTTACACCTTGGTTAGATGAGATATGTTTTAACGGACATTAGTAACTTGAGTTGCCGACTTCCGATACCACTTACTGAGAGTTGGGAATTACAGGACAGATGAAACATCAAACCACTACTATCACCTGCCGTTGGCGGATCGTGGCACCAACAAGGTGCATCACTATGAATAAGTGATGGTGGCCGCCGTTGAGCTTTGTAGATGTAAACTGAGTGTCCAGACACTTTTCCTCTCTTGAAGACTCAAAGCTGGCCTAGATCATGGTGAAATGAAGAGGAATATCTAGTCTACTAGTCCACCTATTCACTAGTTTTAATTTAATTTCACGTATTGTGGGCAAGACGGGGTACGGTTTCTTGTAAAGAAAAATGCGCATTCCATTAGCGTGACTAATATGTGGTAAAGAAACTATAATCTGTTTGTTTTATAGATCAGTTTTCTAACTTGAATATCAATAAGGTATAAGAATAATATTCGATCCAAATGTGATAAATATGACCGGATAGACGTGTTCTAATGTTATGACCGGATTGATCAATGAGCATCCATAGTGTGGATGTGGCATTCATGCCCTATAATGAAGGTCATTATAGCACATTCTCTCAATACAATAACCAGAGTGATCAATGAGCATTTTCGACGATATTTGGCCTATCCTCCACATTTTTTCGACGTTTCAATGTCAATAAATATCTACACATGTGTAGTGCCAATCACAGATTAGATCAGACGAAAATAACCCCTTTCGGCTACGACATAAACAGATGATCAATTGATAATTGACTGTTCATCAAGCAGAATTTTCTTTATTGGAATCAACCCTCTCAATAAACCAGGCTTTAACTTGTGTCTCCTTGACTAGGCTCGTTCCAACAGGCAGCATCGTCATCACCAAAGCTCAGAATCAATTACATACATAAGCAAATGATTAATTTGGAAGATTTAAATTCACGGTTCTGCTCATTCTTCAACCAGTATAAGGGATAATTAATTCACAATTGGAGGTTCACGTATCAATCTTTCCAGAAGAATTCTTTGTTCATGTCTTTTTTCTAACCAACCATCTTAACCAGGTTAATTTTGATTAAGATCTTTTGGCATCAGATTAAAGTTGCAGACATAACTTCAGACTCTTTGTTCACATCATGCTTGGGACTCGTAATAGTTGAAAATTCTTATGCAATAATGATACGAAAGCAGAGAAAACTCTATGTTCGCTGACCCTTTGTGTCGAAATGAAAGGACTTTATATTGTATTTGCGTCCATTAATAAAACCCAAGATTCCTGCCCCTTGGGTCTAATCGCTTATATTCTCTGAAAGGGATATGCCTAGATAACTAGAAAAATGATGTACAATATTATCAAAGTGAGTCGTTCATATGTTGTTCCTCACCACAAGTTTAAGCGACTAGCACTGCATTACTAATGCTTTGGATTGCATATAATCATTAGACTGAAATAGCTAGTGTAAAGAGTTGCATAGCCAAAATATTGTTAACAAGGAAAGATAATGTATTGATTGTAAAAACTGACCTATAATGGGTTCACAAAGAAGTGAACTTACGTATGTACCATCAAACATACGTACCTCTAAGTTGCATATTAGTGTAAATATTGACGGGCATAAAAGAACTTGCAAGTATTCATCGGTAAGGTTAATTACTCTCGCTTAACTTGGTTTCGTTCATTTTTATTTTCTGGTGCTATTGAGATGATTATATTAACCTGGCTTGATATGGCTCCAAGGATCTTCATGAATCACGGATATCAGTTTTTCTTTCGCACACTTAAAAGTTTTCGAATGATTTCTTTTTCTATCAGTTTGGCGTTCTCACATCTTGAAGACCTAAGAAACTGCAACTTGAAGCAATAAGAAGGCAATCAGATTTAGCGAGCAGCAGAATCCGTGAAATTTAAAAAAGAAAAAAAAACTATCATTCGGGAATTTCATTAGACATTTATGTTCAACCAAAAGAATGCATATTGTACCTCAGACCCTATCATCCCTGATAAACAGAATGATTATGAGAACGACAGAAGCCAAAACGCCAAAGAATGTATATTGTACCTCCCACCCTGTCACCACTGATGAATATTTTAAGAACCTTAATTGGGCGAAATACTATGAGAACGATAGACGCGAAAACGCCGAAAGAAGATCAAAAACAATTGTATCAGATTTCAAAATTTCGACTCATCAAAATATCATATGTTACTGCTTCTCTCGGTGCTTAACTAATTTATATTGTTTGAAGCGTTGCATGTAGATTTCAGTGTGTTCTTTCATTAGTATCTCTTGGTGAACAGCTGCTTATTGTAAGGGTTTCCTTTTAACATTTAATGTTGTATCTCTTGGCCCAAACATTAGCGTCTCTAAATAACGACCATTCATCCTTGTTTTTAAACGTTTCAGTGAATCGGCTATGAAGAGACACGTCCCATGCTAACGAAACAAAACTTATCCGAACAGAAGGCATATATTCTTCTGCTGTTTGGTCAAGGATGCATCCGTTGAGCATCCGTTTATCGTAGTGTTTTCTCTAAATATGTATTCCACGTGGCTTCCTAAACGGAGAGAAAACATGAAACTTATTGCGGAGGCGACACATCAGCACCAAACATTCTCCTTTATATAAAGAAGTATTGATACTTTTTTTCGGCAGTTCATTATCGCCGACAACTAGATAACTGAATCCAAAAACTTAAATACAGTCATGATCCAGATTTAGATGATCATCCCAATTCGCAAGGTACGTTCTCGGTTAGTTCTTGTTATTCTTGGCTTATGCATGATCAGGGAAGAACTGCACCAACTAAGTTTCCAGCCGACTACATATGGAATAAAACAATTCCTCCAAAAATTAGTTTTCTGGTTTGGGCAGCAGCTCATAGAGTTGTTCCAACTCTATCCATGCTATCTAGAAGAGGAATGAACGTGGTGAATGTGTGTGCTTTTTGTACTAACAATGAGGAGTCAGTGGAACACCTATTCCTCCATTGACCTTTCGTCTGGCGGATTTGGGATCACTTTCTTAAGCAGTTAGGTTTTGATTGGGTTCATCCAACGACCGTTATCGAGTTCTTATGGAAGTGGAAATTGAAGGTATCTAAGAAACCTTTAGTTTTCTTGAGATATTGTCTTCCGTTTGCTATATGGTGGGTTGTGTGGTTGGAAAGGAATGATATTGTGATGGCTAAGAAACAGGTTACAAAGCCTTTAAACTCTCTTCTTGTAGAAATTAAAGTGTTGCTTCTTAGTTGGGCGATTAATATCGATTCCTTTAGAAATATCAAGTTGGATGAGTTTGTGTTTGATTGGGGAAGTCTGTTTAGAGAGTAGCGATGTAAGCTCTCTAAGAACTTTGCTCTCTCCTTTCTTGTAGCTTTCAGGGTGCTATCTTGGCATCCTTATTTATTTGAATTTTTCCTTTTTCAAAAAAAAAACTACATACATAAGTACATTTTCCCTCGACTGTCCTGTGCATGTGCAGAAGCCAAATAAACAGACAAGATTATAGTAGTGGTGTGTGTGTGATGGGATATCTTTCACTGAATTATTCAAACATTTGGAAATACAAATCCAAGCATGTATTGAATCAATACATAGTCCAAAATCAACAAATAAAGGTTCTTCATTTCAGGTAAGCCAAGAACTCAATATTGCAGCTGAAACTGAAATAATAGGACTAAGAGTTGTATCGCTATTTCGATATACCTCAAACAGCAGGTTTGATATTGAGATTAACCAGTGAATATACTATCCTAAATCTAATCTTCCTTAGCATGAGCATCAGCCTAATCCTGCATTAGTTTTGGTTGCAACCATTTTTAGTTAGAAGCAGTTTTTGGAAAAAACATTAACGTATCAATCCAAAGGAATGACAAATAGACAAATGTAGAACTTGAACTCATGTATCAATTAAGATAAATACTCCAAGAAAACATGTACTGATAACTAGATGGTCAAGTGCAACCAGTCCAGAACTGGATCTTGCAATTAAAATCTGTTGGCGTGGCTATCAGTGACAAAAACACAATATGCAAGCAAACAAAAGAAGCAAAACGAAGAAAAAACCCCAAAACCCAACGATACCGCTGTAATTCCAATAAAAGTATGCAAGAGTTCTGATTAACATGTTTGCCAAAAAGTATTCATCAAATAAATTATTTGCATCGCCGATAACAACTTGAAAGAAAATTCAAGACACAACTAGAGATACCAGCAGACCGACCGATCTGACATGACAGGACAATGTTCGCCTGACATAACAAGAGCATGTGCTGAAGAAAATTAATTCTTTCCAGCATTTCTCAACTACGCCTCCATGAAGCACATAAATTTTTTACAAGCAAGACACTGTGCTGAAGACAATTAAACTGAACTGATGTGAAGTAGTTAACTATGACGACTCTTTTAGGTAAGCCCAGAACTGGATCTTGCAATTCAAATGTGTTGGTGTGACCTGCCAATGACAAATACACAATATGCAAGCAAAGAAAAGATGTTAATAAACACTAGGTGGCATAATGAAATGGAAATAGATATATAGTTTCTTAACTGCTATCTCGATATACCTGGAACTGCAGATTTGGCGTTTAGGTTAATAAACTTCTATTTCACTCTCGAAATTAACTAGAGAACACCCTCTGAACGCCAAACTTGATTCTCCTCAGAGTTTAAATTCGGTGTCCACAAGGGTTCTCCATCTTCTTCCATAGGACCAACATTTAACCTAATCCATCAGATGTAACAAAGTTGTATTAACAATGATGAAAAATATATGAATCAAAAGGCATCATAAAAACGAAATTCAGATAACTTAAGTCAATACTAAACCAATTGATGCTCAACACATACCAAAAATATGGTTAGACTTTAATCCGTAGTTCACCTCGCCAACCACTTCTACATGGTTGTAAATTTGTAATACCAACTCTAGAGGACAATTATGAATCGGCTTTATATAAATCCTAGAATGTATTAAATCACTTCATAATTCAAAATCTACAAAGATCCTATGTTTAAGGTAAGCCAAGAACTCGGATCATGAGTAGCCTGATTGGAAGCCGATTTATCATTTTCTTTTTAACAAACGGTTAGATTCAACCGAAAAATGTTATCATGTTAATCAACCCTTGTAGTATTTAGGATGAGACTGAAATAAATAATTGTATATAGAGTTGTAGTGCTATTTCAATATACCTTATCAAAACTGCAGCTCTGGTCCTTCAGATTCTTTATATATTTTTCCGTGTCAAAAAAAAAAATTATATATTTTTCCTCGGTGAGCAAAGATAGATAAACTATTTACAACTCTAAACCACGAGATTTTAACCGGAAATGATTGGTGTCCCGAAGATTTGCTCCCGAAAAATCCCACAACACAAGTGGTGGGCCAAAATCCCACCCCTCATAATTCCTCAGTGGACCCAGAGGTTGTGTCTATTGCGGGGGATTTTTCGAGACCAAATCGTTGGTTAGTGTAGCATTCCTCTACTTTTAACTTGTAAAGAAAACTCGACCATAACACATGAGATAAACTTTAAAGAAAATCTCATGAACCTAATGCCAAGACTTACTAGAAGCCCAGGACTTATACCCACATCTCCAACATCCAACAGGAGAGGCTTTACAAAAGCCCAAAAACGCTGGTCTAAAAGAGAAATTAAACCCTAACCTATGAAAAAGGCCACTGGCGGTTCCGCCGCTACCAGCTTTTTATCACCACCAAACAGCCATTGAAACACTAAGAAGCGCTCATTGAAAAACTGCAAACGGAAGATTAGGGTCACTCCCCACCACCTCGTATGTCCGGAACATAGAATCTTCTTTGGTTCGTTGTGACCGTCTTAACCCAATCATTGCATCGTAAGGATCAAACTAGCCAGAAAGTAGCGTCGCCTTTAGAGATAAAACCTTAATACAGGTAATCTGATGCTCAGATTAATCAACGTAACTACTTTGACATTAACCAGAGAACAACCTCCCTCTGAAACTCAAACTTGATTCACCTGCCCATTACTTTAAACTTGGTGTCGAAATTCAAGATATAGTTTTGGTTCTTACTTATGTGAGGAAACCGTAAATTCTTAAGATAAATTAAGTGCACCAACTTGAGATTTCAACACTTGTTTGCTTCAAGGTTTGATGAAGAAAATAGCTCATACCAAAGCTTGATCAGTGAACTAGAGTGAGATTTATAGAAATGATGAAAATCGTAATGGGGTGGTTATGTTGGAGGCGGCAATAGAAGAAACGAGACATTACATTAAATTGTTTTGAGAGGATAAATCATTATGCTCAATTGATTATTGAAAGGAACTTGGGTGGTGATGGTTGCTGTTCTTCCACCCCCACCGGATCTCCCAAACAAAACTAATTTTAAATCCACAAGAAGCCATTTTATTGATGTTTTAATTGTTTCTTTATGAGTTTTCGTTGTATTAGAGTTGAGATCTAAGAAGAAGAAGAAAGGCGGCGTACAAAAACCTAAAGGAATGAAGGAACGCCACTGAACTCTCCCTCTTAGGGATCTTAGTCAGAGAATGAAGCCCTAAAATGATCACTATTTTATATCCCAAAACTTCGAGTACTATTGTTACTTACACCTCATTTACTTTAATCAACTTGATTTCATATTTTTGGATGTTGATATCTACCCTTCATGGGTGGTACTTAGAACATGGGTTTTGATGAATTATCTTCACAAAGAACATGTGTAGATATGAACTTTATTTATACTAATAGTTCTTCAGAACTATTTCACAAACTGTTACAGATGCTGAATAAAAGGTAACAAAAGAGAACGAGTTTATTGGTAACTTAAAGACCTAGTTACTAGCCTGTAGACCAGATGCTGTTGTAGACCGATTTGATCGAGAGTCTTGCGGGAGACTACCATCAGTATGACTAACACCTCCCCTCAAGTTGTACCGGAGTTGACGAATGTGCAACTTGTCGCGAATGTAGTGAAATCTCGGAGAAGACATCCCCTTTGTGAAGATATCAGCTAGTTGGTCTTTAGAACAAATGAAGCGTACCTGTAATTTTTCGCAGCAACTCTTTCACGAACAAAGTGGTAGTCAATCTCTATGTGTTTAGTTCGTGCATGAAAAACCAGGTTCGCAGTGATATATGTCGCACCAATATTGTCACACCACAACGTAGGAGTTGACGCAGCAAAACCAAGTTCCTTAAGCAGTGACTGAATCAAAATAACTTCAGAGGTAGCAATGGAAACTCCCCTATACTCAGCTTCCGTGCTAGACTTCGAAACAATCTTTTGTTTCCTGGCCCTACACGAAATCAAATTGCCACCAAAGTATACAAAATATTCACTCATTGACCTGCGATCATCTAGACTGCCAGCCCAGTCTGCATCCGAATAGGCATGTAAAGAAAAGTCTCTTGACGACTTAATATGTAAACCATAGTCAATGGTATGCTTTAGATAACGTATAATCCTCTTCACCAGCTCCCAATGCTCCACATACGGCTCACCGCCACGGATATGTCAGGACACGTTAGGTGTAAATATTGGAGCGCTCCAACCACACTACGATATAACGTAGGGTCTGCAAACTTTTCCGAGCCAAGTTTCTGAATCTTTACATTTGAAGCTAATGGTGTAGTGACAGGTTTAACCCCATCCAACTTGGTGCGTCTCAGGAGATCCGTGACATATTTACGTTGAGTTAATACAACCTCAGATACTTGTCTGAGTACTTCTATACCCAAAAAGAAGGACAAATCACCCATGTCCTTTATAGCAAAAACTTTGCCAAGAGCAGCAATGAGTTTGGTAATTTGATCCGGATCCGATCCTATGACAATTATATCATCAACATACACTAACACTAATTTGTTGTTTCTCCTGTTGTTGTTATTGTGAAACTGATTCCCTTGATTGTTGTATCGACTCTGATTGGGCCTGCTACTCGAAGTTTTTGTTCTACTTGCTGCGGCTACATTAGCTAAAGGTTGCTGCAACAGAGTCATTTTCTGTTCTAACCTCATATCAAAGGTTAGTAATTGAGTGTAGAAAATATCAATAGATAAATTCTCTACTGTGCTCAATGCTGTGACAATGAAGTCATATGATTGGTTTAGACCATTATTGATGGCCTGTTTCTTTTCATCATCTGAAACTGTATATCCAGACGTAGATAGCTACTCAAACAACCTCCTAGCTTCTTGCAGAAATTGTTTAAGAGCTTTGTTACCTTTTTGAAGTGAATGAACTTGCCTTTTCAGATTCACCTGATGTGCAAGAGTTTTTGGTGTGAAATGGCTTTCTTCAATGAAAACAGTTAGACCATATCCCTTTAGGATAGGTTTAAATTGAGTCTTCCAGAGAAGATGATTGTTTTCTATATGTTTCAATGTCACCAGGTGGTGGATCTGAATTTGTATAAGATTGGTTATTGTTGCCATGGATAATTCTGGTGTGTGTTTTTGATTGTTAGGGTTTTTTTTTATTTTTTTTGTAGTTTTGGGTTTGTGCGGAAGCGTTGGATCGACAAGCTGATACCAACTTAGAACATGGGTTTTGATGAATTATCTTCACACAGAACATGTGTAGATATGAACTTTATTTATACTAATAGTTCTTCAGAACTATTTCACAAACTGTTACAGATGCTGAATAAAATGTAACAAAAGAGAATGAGTTTATTGGTAACTTAAAACCTAGTTACTAGCCTGTAGACCAGATGCTGTTGTAGACCGACTTGATCGAGAGTCTTGCGGGGGACTACCATTAGTATGACTAACAGTTTTCTCTGTCACTAATCATGGTGATTAGTTAGTTACTCTCAGATTTCTTTACTCCTTTCTTCCGTTTTTTCATATGTCTAGTGAGTTCTTTCTGTTTCTCTAGTGTTCTTCCTCATCTTTTTGTTATTTTTTCTGGTCATTTCTTTGTGTTTTTATACTCTCATGGCTTCAACATCATCCACTATCAGAGAGGGTGGTGGAATCTATCAAAAAACTATCGATAACATTGAAGAAACTCAAACCCTAATTTATGAAGAGGAAGACAACAGTCATACTTCTCAACCAAGTAATAATAAATGTTTAGTGTTCAGGTTCGATTCGGGCATGGAATACAGGCTTCAAATACTTAACGAAATCCTCTCAAAAGCATGGAGACCTTCCGGTGTTCTCAAGATAACAGATCTAGGAAATGGTTTTTACAATGGCAGTTTCTCTCTACTTTGTGATCTGGAAGAAGTGTTACAAGGATCTCCATGGTTAGTTAAAGAAGATTTGATGTTAGTTGAAAGAAGTGTAGAAGATTATGATTTCCGGCGTGTTCACTTATGGATACACATTCACGGTCTACCATTAAGCATGATATATCCTGATGAGGTCTACAATATAGCAAAGAATATGGGTACTCCAGATCCCATTGATCCTCAACTGGCTGCTAAATGGGGAAGTTTGCTAAAGTTAGGGTGAAGATGAATATAACATTGCCTAAGGATATGATAATCACTCTAAGACCGAAAAAACATATCAAAATTTATTTCAGGTATGAGAAACTACAAAGAGTATGTTTTTACTGTGGTTTCATTGGGCACATAATGAAGCAATGTCCTCATCTGTAAAAAAAAAATGGAGGAAGATAACAGTCTGAGTACAGACGATATTGCTCTGAAGATGAACGAAAAATCCCTGGCAAGATACACGGAAGAGATTTGTGCATATACCAAAACTGCTGATCCTGGTACTATAAGCCCTAATAAAAACAACATTACAACAAAGATGATGAACATCAGCTTATAGGAATTGTCGATTCCAAACAACAGACAGACGGTCGAGATTGATGTTATGCGTCACCTGCACATGGATTTGGCTGCACTGTAAGTGGTGGAAAATAGTGGTATACACAGAGATGATAGTGGTGGGTCTGGTAAAGGGGAAGACGAGCAGAGAGAGCATGGAAAAGTACAACACACGAGCCAGTGCTGAGAAAGACTTATCATGAAGTTATGCTTATCAAAGGGTGGAGAGCAAGACAGGTGTAAATCAAAAGAAGGGGATAAAACTTGCACCATATAAAGTGGAAAAGAAACAGTTATGAACGTCAGAATTTCTGAGAAAGTAGAAAACAGAAAGGATGAGGTTGTTACAACAAATCTAAGACCTCACCATAAACACAAAAACGAGTCGCTGTTACCAAACCAGCAGGGGACACAGAAAAAGTACCAGATCATCATGATACTGCACTCAAATAGCACACCTGGCAAAAATGACTCAGCAGACAATACACAGTCATCTCCAGCCATAGTGGGCTCTAATCCAGAAATACAGGCCCAACATTCAAGTGACGAAAAGGCAATACACACTGAAGATCCCAACACTGATAAAAGAAGAAATAATAGAACCCCAAAACAAACATCTCTCTATCGTTCGTCTAACACTTTGTCTCTCCAAACAACAAATGAATCCCTAATTGAGAAATCATAAAATGGTGATACATCGTCTACTTCTAGATCTGCATCAGAGAATAGTCAAAGAAGAAAGAATAAGGGGTGGAAGATATCTGCAAGGAAGTATAACCAGGCATCTAATGTCTCTATTAATGAAGATTCATGGAGTGGTTCTAAAAGAGCAGCTTTTACAATGGACATTGACAAACTAGTCAAGAAAATCAATCAATTGCAAACCTAGCAAATGGGTGTGGTGGCTTGCCGATATCATCCACAGTGTCGATGTTAATTTACTCATGGAACTGTCAAGGATTGAGAAACATCTCTACAGTCTGCAATCTGAAGGCGTTTCTCAGGGCCTGTAATCCCCAAATCGCATTTCTGACTGAGACTCTACTTGGTGAGTCCAATTCGAATACTTTTTAATTCTCTTGGTTTTGAAAAATTTAAATGTATTTTGGCTATAGGGAGAAGTGGTGGTAGTGTTATTCTGTGGAAGAACGATATTGATTTGGAGATTATAAGAGCTGATAAGAATGTCATCCACTGTCGTATTAATAATTTTCCGGAAAAATATTGGGATTTGTTGTGTGTGTATGAACCTCCGGAGCATCATCAAAGGAACCTTCGGATTGGGATTTGTCTGGTAATGGAGGGAGACGACCTTTGAATTTCCCGTCAGTCCTAGATATCCCACAATGGTAGGCAAGTCGTGTAACCTCACCAAGCATATATTACCATACTAAACACCCATGCACCAGACCCCACACATTTTCTAAGCATGAGGTCTGGCACTGCCGTAATTGGAAACTACATTAATCCTTCATTAACAGAAGGGGATGAGATATCTCTGTATTTCAACTAGCACAATGAAAATCTCATGTAAAAGAGGTGTAACTAAAAGTTGTCCCGTATAAAAGGAGAGTTTTATTTAGTTTTTCAGTCTTCACTTCATTCACTTGGAGTTGTGTTCCCAAACCTAAAGACACCACCTCTCTTTTTCTTCTTCATCATCTTGGATATGAACTCATACAGTTAAGGGGATTTCAGTTTCTTCTTCTGTGAGTTCTGAGATCTCCAGATCTTCTGAAAAGAAACTACATCGGTTTAATAGATGCAAATGTGGTTTTGTATTGGAATCTGGTGGTGGTGGAAGAAGAAGAAACATGTTTCAATACAATTGAAATGAGTATAATGGTATCTCCTCTCAAGACAATTGTGTTGCTAGTATCTCTTGTGCTACTTGCGCCGCCACCTGCATCAGAATTGCTATTATCACAAGTTCACAACTACTAGCAAATGAATCCACCGCCATTTTTCGCGATCATTTCTTTTCGTACTCTGCGAAATCAAAGTTCAGAAAATAAAATCCAAACTTAAATTTTCTATAGGGTTTTTGTTAAATAGGAAACTTGGAATTCCGTTAATACTTAATACAGGATGGAGAATGATGAGGAATTCTGGTTCAAGAAGAAATTGAAAACATTAGTCTGCCTGGTAACTTAAGTCTAACAGTGGTCTCCTAGTTGGTGGATTAGAGCCATGTAATGGTTGTTGTTCATGCTGTAGAGGAAGACGGGGCAAACCTTTTAGACACCAAATATGTAAGAGGTGATCAAATTTGGCTTTGAGGGTGTTATTTTCAAAAGTCAAATAAAAGTTGATTAGTCTGGACACCAGATCTGCTGTTTGAGGTATATGGAAATAGCACTATAACTCTAAATCCTGTTATTTCAGTTTAAACCAAGAATATTTGGAGATTTTCAATTATGAATTGATTCACTACATGCTAGGATTTGTTTTGTCAAATTAATGTTTTGGTAATTGCCACATTTGGTGTGTACTGATATTCAGTGAAATATGTCCCATCACACACACACGACCACTACTATACATCTAGTCTGTTATTCGGCTTAATTAGCATCTTATTTTTCTTCTGCACATGCACATGGCAGTTGGGGGAAAATAAACTTATCCAAAGCTGGGTCATAACTGTCTTATAAGTTTGTAGATTCATTTATCTAGTGGTCGGACATAGTGAATTGCCGACAAAAGTCTAAAAACGTTTCCGCATGCAACTCTTAAAACTAGCTATATCAGTTTAATGAATACTTGCAATGTTATGGATTAGATGTGATAGCCACTTGTAGAGAGGAACATATAAGCGATTCACTTTCATACCGTAAATGATTTTTCAAGTTACTTATATCCCTTTAAGAGAATGTAAATGACTAGACCCAAGTAGCAAAAATCTTGGGTTTTGCTAATGGGTGCAAATACAATTTAAAGCTCTTCCATTTATGCTTCAATATTATTGTATATGACTTTTCAACTTTTCCCAGTACCAAGCATGATGTCCTTATAGTACAACAAAGAAAAGAAAAATGCACTCTACTGCTTTGCTTATGAATGACTGCTCATTCATGCACTCTATTGCTCTGCTTTAAGTTTAGCTTGGTGTCTTTAGGAAAGGACATAGTGTCTCTTCGCGAAGAGTCACATCTCTTGTAAGATTCCTTTCATGGAGAGTCACACCTCTTGGATAGAATCCATTCATGGAGGGTCATATCTCTTGGAAACAACCCTTCAATCATAACTAACATAATTTCTATTCAAAATTTCTAACAATATGTGCGATTGGCAGTGGACTTGGGGAGTTTGTTCATGGGCTTGGCCCTTGTGACCAGCTATCTTATTACTAGGCTTTAGACGATCAATAAACTCAAGTTGTTGTTGTTTGTCTCAGCTATCTTACGGTGGTGCTGCAAAAGAAGACGCCAAGCCAAAATAAACTGGTTAATTGTGTAGAAAGGCAACCTCTATATGTCGGTATCCATAATTCTTTTTGATAATTGGATTGCAATGATATTAGATTATACTACTATAATAGTTTGTAGTTACCTGGAGAAGCAAATGTGCGTACTCTGGAAGAGATGTGATCAGAAATACAATAATTACATCATCTGAAGTTAATATCGCGCATTGACTACATGCTCACTACACAAGACTGATCCTCTTCTCGGTCCTGCAAAGTAAAAGATAAATGGACATTTTGTACCTACTATAAATATTAGCCTCCCAGCTAAAGTATCAAATAGAGGAGAAAGGATAACGTAGGTACGTACAAACAGGGTGTAGCTATAGATGTTTCATGGTACAGGGATTTTCAATTCCATCTTCCAAGAAAGAATGTGTACAATTACTGATGCTACCATACCTCTTCAGCTAAGGATGAAGTAAAGTTTTTAGTTACCACAAGACCTTCGGCTAAGGAAGAAGTAAAGTTTCGAAGAGTGAATATGTACATAAAATTAAATTAATGCATATTAAAAATCGTAGAAGAATCAGTGTGCAACGTCAGACAAGATCTTAGGATGGATTCAAACAGCTTTTCAATGTTGTGTGCGCATCTCATGAAGTTGCAAGTCCATATGTCTAGGATTCTTAATCATCTCAATAGAATGTGCTATTTGTGGTGAAGGTGACGTCTTGGTATGTAGTTTCTGGATAGCCTGCATGCCAAAACATAGAGAACAAGAGAATTCATCAATGGTACAATGTACAGGGCCACAGCCAATGCGATCTCGTCCTGGAGGTTCGTCCTATGTGCTTTAATTCTGTCAAGAATGACTGTTCTTGTTGCCTTGTCTTCAGATACTCATCAATATCACTATTCATCTGTTTTGCTTTAACTGCAGCATCAACATCAGAGAAAATTCTCTTGTGATTAGCTTATTTGAGCTAACAAAACAATCCTTAAGTTTGGGATGGAATCAATCTTTCCTTTTCGTAAGCTAGGAACTGGAACTTGCAATTCAAATCTGTTAGCATGTTCTATCAGTAAAAAAATCATAAAGCGTAAGCAAACAAAAAGTTTTCATCAATAACTGGAGTATAACGAAACTGAAATATAAGTAGTTCCTGAACTGCTGTTTCAATACCCCGAATTGGAGGTTTGGTGTTTAGATTAATGGATTTCAAATTCGACTGTTGAAAATAACCAGATAGCACCCTCCAAACTCAAATTTGATTCTCCTCATACTAAGCAGTTCCTCCTCACCAAACAATACATGGTAGTAAGACAAACTAGGATACAGTTATGAATCAGATGCTCAACAACATATATAGGGAAGTCATTTTTCTTCAGTAATCTTATGCCTGTGCAGAAGCCGAATAAGATGCATAGACAAATAAACATACTGGATGGGTAGTAGTGGTGTGTGTGTATTATGACGTGTATCGATGCACATCAAATCATGTATTGAATGAATTCATAGTTCAAAATCTACAAAGAGTCTTTGTTTACGGTAAGCGCATAACTCAAATCTAGCAATTCCAAGCCAATTCATGTATATTTTGAAACAATTGATAGATTCAAAGAAAGCAACAGTTGTAGTATTTAGAATGAAACTGAAATAATTGTATATAGGATTTTACTGCTTTTCCTTTTATTTACCTCAATCAAACTGCAGATTTAGTGTTTAGAATAATCAAAGGGAACTTCTTGTGTATATGGATTTCGCCATGAATCAGAGTACATCTATGAAACTCAAACTTGAATCTCATTTTATTTCTATTTGGCTTTTGGACAAGGTTTTCTCATCATCACCAGCATAACCCTGCGGACTTAACAAACTTATGTTAACAATTGAGTTCAAAGGTGAAGACAAAATGAAATTCAGCATAATTAGTTTTAATTCCTACCTCTTCTACAAGTTAGCTACCATTCCGAAAAAAACAGGTACTTGATGCCAAAGTGCAACAACCCTCATGGAATTCCTAACTTGGTAGTTCCAGTGGTTGTGATCGTAGTGAATCTAATGCAGGTGGCGGCGCAAGTAGAAGAACCTAAATCTGCAATACAATTATCTTGACAGGAGAAATCATTATGCTGGATTGATTGAATTGAAAGGTTCTTCCATCCCCACCAGATTCTCTAAAAGAAGCCATTAGTTGTTTCCCTCTGATTAAGCTGATCTTGAGCTTCTTTTTCAGAAAATCTGGAGCAATCAAAGTTCAAATCCAAGAGGAAAACTGAAAGCCCTTTGTATGGAGTTCAGATCGGAAAAGAAGAAAAGGGTAGAGAGGCGGCGTAGAAACTCTGTCAGGTTTCGAAGGAACACGATTCTCTCGCTCACTTTTGGAGAGACAAATTTCAAAGAAATGAAGTGAGGACTGAAACCCTAACTTGATTATACGTTTTCTTATATATAACTTTTTACTTACACCTTGTTTACATCAGATATGTTTTAACGGAAACTAGCAACTGGAGTTGCCGACTTCCGATACCACTTACTGAGAGTTGGGAATTACAGGACAGGTGAACATCAAACCACTACTATCACCGGCCGTTGGCGGATCGTGCCACCAACAAGGTACATCACTATGAAATAATGATTGTGTCCTCCGTTGCACTTTTTGATGTGAAAATACACAGATTGGTTAATTTTTAAGAGCTGCATTAGCCTGCAAACTGTACCATCAAGCTGGCCTAGCTGATGGTGAAATGAAGAGGACTATCTAGTCTACTACTCCACTAATTCACTAGTTTTAACTTAATTGCATGCTGTGGGAAAGACTGGTTACTGTTTTTTGCGCATTCCATTAGCGTGACTACTATGTGGTAAAGAAACTATAATCTCTTTGTTTTAAACATCAGTTTTCTAACTTGAATATCAATAAGGTATGAGAATAATATTCAATTCAAATGTGATAAATATGACCTGATAGACGATGTTCTGATGGTATGATTGGCTGTCACCATCAAGGTGCATCGGAAGTTGCACTAATATTAACTTTAATCCTCTATAGTGGATGTGGCATTCATGCCCTATGAAGAAGGTTATTCTAGCACATTCCCTCAATACAATAACCAGAGTGATCAATGAGCATTTTGGATCGAATATATTTGGCCTATTCTGCACCTTTTTTCGACGAATCAATGTCAATAAATATCTACACATGTGTAGTGCCAATCACAGATTTGATCAGAGGAAAAGAACCCCTTTCGGTTATGAAGAAAATGCAAGGTTGTTGCATTTGGAGCAATTAGATAAGCTATTAGTATTTTTTCCAACTGAATATTTGAATGCAACTTGATACATATGGTAAGGTGATTAATTCCCACAGGCCACCGAAAATAATACATGGGTTATTCAAATTGAATGGTCACGGCCAGGCTTAAAAACCATAATTTACCGGTTACCGGTTAGGGTTATCTACCGCATTTCTCCTTTTAGTTTTAGGGCAGGTAAAAAATCTGATGTAAAAGATGTTAGTAAAATCTGTATATATATTTATAGAAGAATACAGTAATCAATTTAGGTCTTCACTTCACAATTCTTTGAAATCTCTACTCCAAAATATCATTCGCTTGCTTTAAAACCCTAAGAGGGTTTTTGCGCCGCCTTTTCTTCTGAGATCTGAACTTGAGCCAAGGGGCTTTTCATTTTTCCTTTTTGAATTGAGATTTGATTGTTCTAAATCTGCTGAAAAAGAAGCTCTGTATACGTATCAATTAAATTAATTATAAGATCCACATATAATGGCTTTTCATGGATGTAAAACTAGTTTTGTATGGGAATCTGGTGGATTGGAGAACCGAACTTCCTTTCAATTCAATCAATTAGCATTATGGTATCTCCTCTCAAAGCACCCATTCAACTTCCCCATCAGCCGCCGCCTGCATCCGAATCACTATTACCACCACAACAGCCAGCAACATCACTGCTAGGGCTGGTTATGTCTGCAAGTACTGAAAGTTTGGGTGAAATGGATCGGTAGACATGAAGGGTGTACACGTCAAACATGCATCATTAGCTGTAAGATAAATACTGAATTTTTTATAGCTATCATTCTAACGATTTCCTAACTCTTGTTTGGAAAGGAGAATGTCGTTCGTCCTGTTCAAAAACTGCAATTTCACGAATGTGCGGAATCCACTTATAATTGATCAAAAATTATTTCGAAAGATGTATTTTAATTTCTAATGATTCATTTATTATTGTTCATCATAGATAGTTCGTTAGAAAGTCAGCTTTTTAATTATCATTACTTATACATAGACATGATAGTAATTTAACCAGATAGCTTATGGATGAAAAAGTGGCTTTGTATGTGAATCTGGTGGTAGAACAACAAAACATCTCTTTTCAATGAGCATAATGATTTCTCCTCTCAAAACAATTCTGCATATGATTTCACTTCTACTCGGGCTGCCCAACAAACATTTCTACAAACCTGCAACAGGATCACTATCATCACAACTACTGCAAGAACCACCACCCTTATCAACTTTACCCAACAAACATTTCTACAAACCTCATTATACTTCAATGAGCTTGATCCTAACAGCAGTTTGTTCTTCATATCTTTGAAGCAAGCAACTGATGATATCACAATGACTGGTTGCACTTTGAGCATCAAGTACCTGTTTTTTCCGAGTAGCAACTATCTGATCAGATCACCAAAGAGGTGGAAATCAAAGTTAAATGCTAGTATTTAAGTAATTCAGTTTCATTATTTTATGCTGCAAATGTCTATTAACATATCTTGTTGAATCTACAATTATTTCTTTGTTTAATGTTAATCTACAATCATTCCAAACTTTGAAATAATTAGATTGCCGTCCAACTCATATGGCTATCACTTAGATTTGAATTGCTAGATCGAGTTATGGGCTTAGCTTAAACAAACAATCTGGTGATTCATTTCATGTTAGGATTTTTTTTATCAAATGTTAGTGTAATTGCGACATTTGATGCGCATTGGGAATCAGTGAACACCCTCTGAAAGCCAAACTTGAATCTCCTTTAACTTTAGATTAGGATTGTTCTGAACTTATTTTTGAAGCAAACAAGTCAAGTAGAACTAATTTCTCTCCTGCTGATTTTTTTTAAAAGATAGTGCTAGTTTGTTAACAAAATCTCTGAAAGAACTTTAGCATCAAGTACTTGTTGTATTGGAGTAAATCAGTTTTAAATCTATGAGAAGTCATTTGTAAGTATGAATAGAATCAGATAAAGAGAGCTGAGAACAAAATTAGATGGCTGTGAATAAAAAACATGAAAACAGATTTTAAGTAAAATAGAAGTAGATTTATAATGTTAGGTACATACACAGTAAATTAGATTGTAAATGATGCTCGCAATACAATTAATCACAGCATTTGATGAATGTATATGAATCAAAACAACCTCCCGTTAATAAATCAGAATATTACATTGAGTGGTGGTAGTTTTCTTGTGTTAATGAACTATTCCATGAGCCTCTTTGCCAAATCCTTTAGTTAGTCTTTTTAGAGTTTCTTATCCTTTGGTATTGATGGAGAATCGTATGCCAATAACATTGTGATTATTGGGTTAATCTGCAATTACGGACCGTTAGATTCAACGAAGGTAATGATCTACGCACGGATTGAGTGGGGATCTAGAGAAACCCTAGATAATGTAAAACCAGCAGCAACGCCTCCTTTGACCAAACTTCATAAACTCCCCTCACTGCTCTAAAGTTTTTATGCTTCGTCGTGTTGTTGTAATCAAACAGTTCTCATCAACAGATGATGATGAAAGGAGATGGAATAATGTGTCGTGATGGTATCTCACTTATCATTTAACACAGGTTCGTTTCATCAAAATTTGTCTCTTTTTTAACTTTACTCTTTAAATTTCAAGGTGTTTTTCTCTTTCAAAATATCTCAATCTCTAATACGATTTGATTTTCTTTTGTGCAGGAATCATCAATCAATCTGAAGGGAGAATAAAGACCATGCTGTTGTATTGTAGCTTTGAAAACCTTTCGTGATGGTTCTTATCAATTATACTATCAGCTGTCTTACTTCCGGAGACGAGAATAAACATCTAACATCTACTTAGAAACAACATTTTTGTGTTTATTATTGGCTGCATTTCTCTTTTCTTTTTTATTGCAGAAGGCTACAACCATATAATCAATCTTTGTAATTGAATCTGTTTTAGTTTATTTTCTATCTAGTAAATAAATATGGAATTTCTTTGTATCAATTGAAAATTAATGTATGGCCATGGGAGCTTGTAATTTCTCATGCTCAATATTCAATTTAAGAATCAATCTATGATCTGGAACAAAAAAATGAAAAACAGGTTAAAGAGTTATAGGAAGAATTGCGAAGGCCTCTTGATACAGGTTAAAGAGTTATGTTAAATGTTAAAGAGCTAAACAAATTTCCAAATACAGTCTATATTCACATTGATATGCACTTCTTAGATCTTCTGAACACTCCCTTAAACCTGATTTTTTTCTTCCTCTTAAATCACCTTACGACAATTCTTGATTTTGAGTCTCAATCTCAGTTACATGACACAAGTTTAAGTCACATACTGGTATATACATATTTGTTCCATTTGTCGTGTAGATGGCAACAAACAACCATAGTATGCATTGTGTAATGAGTTTCTTAGTATCGATTGAGAAGAAATGACCATGGAACTTGAAATTTCTCGGTTTCAAGTGAATAACATCAGTTCAATTTTGGTTTTACCCTTGTCATTCCTTAGTTAGAAGCATGAATTGAGTCCAGTTGTCAATGTAATGGCAATTGAACTGTAAACAAAGATTGAGTTAGATATCTAGAGAACCCTTAGTCATGTAAACCCTAGGGCTATATAAATGTCACTCTGGGAACCAGCAGCGCCTCCTCTGATAGGGGGAGACTGTTGGAATATTTTCAATTGCGCTGCGAAGGGGGGCCCCAGAAGAATTTTTTGGATATGCAATTGTTTGGACAGTTGGAAAAGTTTCCAGAAAATTCTAAATTCAACAGACAGTGTATGTTGATGAAGAGACGCATCTCTTTGTGAAGAGAAACCTGTTGGTGAAAAGACATGTCTTTTCCCAACAGATGCAAAAACCCCTATAAGTAGCATCTCCCAAACCCATTTCGATATCATCTCTTGAAAACCCTTTCTCTGTTTTCTCTCTTCTTCTAAAGCATCATCAGAACCTTCTTTTCATGTGTTCTTGATTGGGTCAAGGGGTGCAAACCTTGAATCCAATTTCCGGTTGTAGGGCTTTCATTGTATCCTGAAGGCAGTATTTCACATACCTGTTGCAATTGCCAATTCGTTGGAAAGGTAGAAATATTTGTCTAAAAGAAATCACCAGAGCCTTGAAAGCTTTTGAGTACAACCACAGTCTATTTGTGTTTCATATCCATTGCATCCCAGAATTTCCAACAGTTTTAGACAAATAATTTCTGGCAATGGAGGGTGAATCTTCAACTTCGAATGCTATTGCACAATCCCTGCAAGTGATGAACCAAACCCTGACTCGACTGGAACGTTTTGATGGTGAAAATTTTACTCGTTGGCAAGAGACTGTGAAGTTTTTCCTTATGACCATCAAATTATGGTACAGACTTGAAGATGGATTGGAAGAGATTCCTGCACCTTCAGACAAAGATACTCCTGATTTGATTACCAAACCAAAGAAGCGTCAGGAAGATGATTTCATGTGTCGTGGACATATTTTGAATTCCCTGGAAACTTCTGTTTACAATGCACATCGGAGTATTGCGACTGCAAAGGGATTGTGGACTGCGCTTGACAACAAATACAAGATTTCTGAGGCAAGAAACAAGAAATTCCTGACTTGCAACTTCATGGATTTTAAGATGGTTGACAGTAAGTCAGTCATTGCCCTGTTCAGTGAATTTTTACTCATTGTTAATCATCTTAAGGATGCTGGATATGAACTTCCTCCTGGGTTTATTGTTGGTGTTATTATTTCTCGTCTTCCCCCTTCCTGGAATGGTTATAAGAAGAAACTTAAGCATGCTGAGACTGACTATGATTTAGAGGCCTTACAGCGTCATCTTCGCATAGAAGAGGACTCTCGTAAACGAGAATTTAAGGATAGTTCACAGTCTGGAAACCATTCTAAGGTAAATAGCGTAGAGACACCAAATCCTTTGAAACCTAAGAATGATACCCAATTTAAGAAGAAGAATCATCCCAACAAGAAGAGTAAGAAGAAGGGAAATTGCTACTTCTGTGACAAACCCGGCCATTTTTCTCGTGACTGTCGTCTCAAAATGAAACAACAGCAGAACCAGAAAAAGGAGGCAAATATGGTCGATGACAATCTTGTGATTGTAGTGCAAGCCGCCAATGATTGTTGCTGAAACTGGGAGTGGATGGTGGTACAACAATGGTGCAACAGTCCACATCTGTAAGGATAGAAATCTTTACAAGACTTATGAACCGGTTAGTGGAGAAGGAAACGAAGTTGTCTCGGCAAACGGCCAACACATCAAAGTCATTGGGAAAGGCACTGTTGAACTCTCGTTTACTTCGGGAAAGACCGTTACTCTTACTAATGTATTACATGTCCCTGACATGATAAAGAACCTTGTTTCCAGCGACCTTGTTATGAAGGATGGATTCAAGACGACCTATGAGTCTAATAAGTTTTTATTATCCAAAAATGGTGTGTTTATTGGACAAGGATATGCTTGTAATGGGATGATTAAGCTTAATATAATAAATAATGGTTCTGCTTAGATTGTTGACTCTGTTAATCTATGGCATGGTAGATTTGGTCATGTAAATTATGGTTCCCTTAGAAACATGAATCGATTAGGTTTGATTTATGATTGCAATTTTGATCATGCTTCTAAATGTGAAATATGTGTGCAAGCAAAGATAACTAGAATTTCCCATAAGTCTGTAGTACGAAATTCTTCCTTACTTGATTTAGTACATAGTGATGTGGGTGATTTGTATGGTTCTGCCACTCGTGGTGGAAATAAGTATTATGTCACTTTTATAGAGGATAGTACTAGATATGCTTACACATATTTGATGAAATCTAAGGATGATGTTTTTGACATGTTCAAAATATATAAAGCAGAAGTAGAGACACAATTAGGACTGAAAATTAAGATTTTACGTTCTGATCGTGGTGGTGAGTATTTTCCTAATGAATTTAAATTCTTTTGTCAAGAGCATGGTTTAATTCATCAATTTACTGCACCTTATACACCTCAACAAAATGGTATGGCTGAAAGAAAAAATAGAACTTTGATTGATATGGTTAATTGCATGCTTATAAGTTCTAGTTTGCCTAATTCTTTGTGGGGTGAAGCTATGTTGTCTGCATGTTATATTTTGAATAGGGTTCTTTTGAAAAATAAAAATGTTTCTCCTTATGAGTTGTGGTTTAAAAGGAAACCAAACTTGAAGAGACTTAAAGTCTAGGGTTGTTTGGCATATGTTCGAAATCCTGATCCTAAAAGACTAAAACTAGGAAACATGGCTTATAAATGTGCTTTTGTGGGATACTCTCTTAATAGTATCACCTACAGATTTTTAATCCTTGATACTTTCGAGATTATAGAATCTGTAGATGTGGAATTCTTTGAGAACTTAAATAGGAACAGTTCTCAAATGCAACCCATGGAGAATTCATTGTTACCTAGTCTAGAATATGAAGAGACTAATGAGAATGATGATCATTCTATTCCTACTCAAGACATAGAGGATATTTCTGAACCCATAGAAGATATTGAACCTAGAAGGAGTAAGAGAGCAAGAAAAGAGACAAGTTTTGGTCCAGACTTTATAACATATCTTGTAAAAGGTGATAAGAATACAATTCTTAATATTACCAAATATGTTGCGCATGTTGATGATGACCCTAAAACTTATGCTGAGGCTATGAGTTCCAAATATGCTAGTTTTTGGAAAGAGGCTATCAATGATGAAAAGAATTCTCTTTTGACCAACGGTACTTGGATATATTGTGATTTACCTCCAGGCGTAAAGCCTATTGGATGTAAATGGATTTTCAAGAGAAAGATGAATGCCGATGGTTCCATTGATAAGTTCAAAGCCAGATTAGTTGCTAAGGGTTATAGGAAAAGACATGGAATTGATTATTTTGATACATATGCTCCTGTTGCATGCATCTCATCTATTCGTTGTTTAATTGCACTTTCTTCTATTCACAACTTAATTATTCATCAAATGGATGTCAAAACTGCCTTCCTAAATGGAGATTTGGAAGAAGAGATATATATGGAACAACCTGAAGGTTTCATATTGCCAGTCCAAGAAAAGAAGGTTTGCAAGTTGGTTAAATCTCTTTATGGCTTGAAGCAAGCTCCCATGCAATGGCATGAGAAGTTTGACGAAGTGGTTTTGTCATATGGTTTTGAGGTGAATGATGCGGATAAATGTATCTATAGTAAGCATGATAGTTCTGGATGTGTGATTCTCTATTTATATGTTGATGATATGCTTATTTTTGGATCTGACATATCTGTGGTGGAAGAAACAAAAAGGTTTCTTGGCTCTAACTTTGATATGAAGGATTTAGGAGAGGCTGATGTAATCTTGGGAATTAAGATCCTAAGAAAGGGGAATGAGTTGGCTTTAACCCAATCTCATTATATTGAGAAATTTCTCAAAAGGTATGATCATTTTGATGACGATACAGCACCTACTCCTTTAGACCATACTATCAAGTTAACGAAGAACACCGGTCGTACTCATGCACAACTTGAGTATTCCAGTGTTATTGGGAGTCTTATATATGCTATTCATTGCACAAGACCGGACATAGCCCATGCGGTGGGGGTATTATGTCGTTTCTCAAGTAATCCTGGTTCTGAACACTGGAAAGCGGTTTCCAGAGTTATGGCTTACTTGAAAGGAACAATTGATTTTGGTTTGCATTACCAAGGCTATCCCGCTGTATTGGAAGGTTACAGCGATGCTAACTGGAACAAAGTGGAATCCAAGTCCAAGTCGACATCTGGATGGATTTTTACTTTAGGGGGTGCTGCTGTGTCTTGGAGTTCCAAGAAGCAGACTTGTATATCTGATTCAACAATGTTGTCAGAATTGATAGCCTTAACGAATGCATGTAAAGAGGCAGAATGGCTTAGGGACCTTCTTATGGAAATTCCACTTTGGAAGAAGCCATATCCAGGAGTTTTGATTAATTGTGATAATCAAGCTACAATCTATAATGTCTCTAATAAGACTTATAATGGAAAGTGTAGACATGCGAGTCTGAGACACCAAATGGTTAGGCAACTACTCAAGAGGGGAGTAGTTACGGTTAACTTTATTGAATCAAAGAGGAATTTGGCAGACCCATTCACAAAAAGTCTACCATATTCAGTTGCTTCAATAAAATGTAATAAAATGGGACTAAGGTCTGTGAAGGAAGGTTGAGCTCCCATAGCAGAAACCCAACCTATGTTTTGAAAAGGATAAACAAGTTTCAATGTGGTACCAACAAGTTATGGATGTAGATTATGGAGCATTAACATAAAACTTCCCATTTCAAGTTAGTGCTGGTTTTTCTGCAAGAAAATAGGATGGATGTAAATCCTTAATGAGTCTGTGATTAGTAAAAGGTGACTCGCAAAAACACCTTCGAGACTTACCTATATGAGTATGGAAATGTGGGCCATTTCCTAAGAGAAGAAGACCGTTCTCTAAAGAAGACTCATGAATAAGGATATAAGAACAAGGACTTTATAGTGCTTGGCTACAAAAAACATGTCTTATGGAATCAATATGTGTGGAGACTCCGGTTTTGTCATAAGGGATTCTTGGTTCAAGACTAGTTTCACCATAGAATATCGATAAAGCTTTGAGTTTCTTACACTAAGTGAAGGTTCAAACCCAGAAGGTACCTATCATTTATGTATTGGTTTCAACGATGATGCTTAGTCTCAATCGTGCTAGAACTACGTTGGCTTGATCCCACTCGGGTACGTAGGAAGTCACTTCGGTGATGCAGTCGCTCCGATTTAAAAGTTTTTAACTTTGTTTTATGGTTTTTGAAAATAGGGGGAGAATGTTGGAATATTTTCAATTGCGCTGCGAAGGGGGGTCCTGGGGGGGCGTAGCCTAACCATTTGGTGTCTCAGACTCGCATGTCTACACTTTCCTTTAACTTTGTTTTGGATATGAAATTGTTTGGACAGTTGGAAAAGTTTCCAGAAAATTATAAATTCAACAGACAGTGTCTATTGATGAAGAGACGCATCTCTTTGTGAAGAGAAACCTGTTGGTGAAAAGACATGTCTTTTCCCAACAGATGCAAAAACCCCTATAAGTAGCATCTCCCAAACCCATTTCTATATCATCTCTTGAAAACCCTTTCTCTGTTTTCTCTCTTCTTCTAAAGCATCATTAGAACCTTCTTTTCATGTGTTCTTGATTGGGTCAAGGGGTGCAAACCTTGAATCCAATTTCCGGTTGTAGGGATTTCATTGTATCCTGAAGGCAGTATTTCACATACCTGTTGCAATTGCCAATTCGTTGGAAGGGTAGAAATATTTGTCTAAAAGAAATCACCAGAGCCTTGAAAGCTTTTGAGTACAACCACATTCTGTTTGTGTTTCATCTCCATTGCAGCCCAGAATTTCCAACAAAAACATCATGAACTCTCCTCTCTAGTCTAATCTAGCCTCCTATCTAGCGTTTCTAAGATGAGATTGTTGTTGTTGTCAAAGAAGGAGATGGGATATGTGGTAGTCGATTCTCAGTTAGCAAACTGCGTTTCTCAAATCAGGTTAATTTTGATTAAATGTTGTCTTTTTTTCCTTCTTTACATTTCATGGTGTTTTTCAATATGTGATCTTTGGAACATGTTATCTCTAATATGATTTGGTTTTATTTTTTGTAGGAATCAATCAATCTATTGTCATAATGACTTATCCTCTCAAATTGTATTTCATTACTTGTAGCATATTTACGACTACTACTGATAAAAAATTGTAGTGGATTTACTTAATTGTTTGCAATTTGAACTCGAAGCTTAAAGCAACAAACAACCTTATATAATGTAATGTAGGATTTCTTTGTTTTCCAGCAATGTAAACTGATGTATACAATTTCTCAGTATCAAATGTATGGTGGTTCAAATTCAATAACATCAGTAGAATCTTGGTGGTTATCCTTGTCTCTTTAATCAATATTATTTCTGTTTTTGAGATCTTAGGAACACAAATAGCATCGAATTTTAATCTAATGGCAATCGACCTGCTTCACAGTTAAACTACTCCAAGGGTGGTGTGATTGACCACTGCTCGGCTTAAGAGTATTTCAAGAATCATTTTGTCCAGTTCCCAATCTTTGAAATTTAAGACGTTTTTTAATTGAATCATGTCTAAAAGCAATTTCTCACGTGGTGTCTAATGACTTATCCTCTCAAATTGTATTCATCACTTGTAGCACATTTACGACTACTGATAGAAAATTGTAGCGGATTTAATTAATTGTTTGCAATTTGAACTTGAAGCTTAAAGCAACAAACAACCTGATATAATGTAACGTAGGATTACTTTGTTTTCCAGAAAAGTAAACCGATGCATACAATTTCTCAGTATCAAATGTATGGTGGTTGAAATTCAATAACATCAGTAGAATCTTGGTGGTAATCCACATTCTTTGTTTAAGGTAAGCCCAGAACTCAATGTCTCAGCTGAAACTGAAATTATATGTTTGGTGTTTACATTAATCAACTTATATTTGAATGTCTAAATTAACAAGAGAACACCATCTGAAATCAAAATTCGATTCTCCTTTAATTCTCCATCTTCTTCCAAAGCTTGAGCATCAACCTCATCCTGCATTAGATTTGATCGGAATTACCATTTTTAGTTAGAAGCAGTTTATTTTGAAAAACGTATTAATCCAAAGGAATGACAAATAGGTTGAAATCTAGCAATTATTTTTTATTCCTACCTCTGTATCAAGTACTCTTTTTAAAATCAGAAGGACTAATTTGTGATAGATCTATTAGATTACGAAAAAAAAATTCAACTCAACCAACTCTAATTTCACCCACTTAAGGGACCGATTAAACAGATCATGGTAGAAGCCTTTAACACACGTATACAATTGTTTTGAGAGGAGATATCATTATGCTGCTTTTTGGATTTTGTTATTTTATTCCATCCGCCGGATTCCCATACAAAATTACTTTTATAACCAGAAGAGACCATTTGTGGATTTTGTTGTTTCTTTTTCTGCAGATCAAGAGAACTCAGAACTCAATACAAAGAGGAAAACTGAAATCCCCTCCTTGTATCATCGATCAGATCCAATGAAAAAAGAAGGAGAAAGGCGGCGTAGAAACCGTCTTCCTCCTAGGTTTTTGAACGAAAGAGATTAGAGATTTCAAAGAAGTGAAGTGAAGGCCTCCGAATATGGAGATCATATATATATATAAACTTTACTTACACCTCTTTTACATCAGAGTTGTAAGGAGATCTCTCGGCTACATACATGGGCAGGGCCTCGACGGCACAGTATCTGACGGCTGCAATAACTACACTCTTGCAACTTAGGTCATGTCATTTTAAACCGGTTAAAGGCATTGCGAAAAAAACAGTGAAAAATCCATGTTGTATAGCCATTTAGGACCCATTGAAGGGATAGTTAACTTTAAAAAAATCATCTACAATCTCTATTAGGTCCCTCATTACAACTCTACTAATTGGAACAGCTTGCACATATGATCCATATATAAAGCCTACTTAGACTGCACATATTTTCATTAGATTGATATTACTGGCTAGATGAAATATATGTGGAAAATATGGCTATACTTTTAACCAACAATCAACCTCTCCAACCAATACATGGTTGTAATATCCACCTAAAAAGACAGTTGTGACTTTGCTTTAGATAGATGATGAATAACATAAATACACAAGGCATTTTCCCTCTGCTATCTTGTGCCTTTGCATAAAGTTCAGGTCTAAGATTTTTTTGACCAAGAGACGGGAATCGTTTAACTTCCAAGATAATTTTTACATTGGTCTAATGTCAAAGATCTAAATAATGGATAAGCTGACGGTAAGCCCGACCGAGTGATATGCTACGCGGGTCAAAATGTAAGCCAAATAAACAGACAAGGTATATAGTAATGGTATAAGCGGTTATGACGTCAAATCAAATGTCACAAACTTTTGGGAGAAAAAATCCTAGCATGTGCTGAATCACTTCATAGTTCAAAATCTACAAATTAACGGATTGGAATCCGTTTTCCGTAGCATTTTAAAGAAAAATGCGTTGATTCAAAGAAACGATGTTGTTAATCAATACTTGCAGTAGCACAATAATGAAACTGAGATAATTATAACTAAGGAACGGTAATATGGTGGTTTATATTCATGAACCCTTTGAATTTGGCATTTGACATTAACAAAACACCCTCTGAAACTCAAAGTTGAATCTCTTCTAACTTTAAATTCGGACTGGTTTCCTTGATTGAGATTAAGTATAGCTCTATGGAAGTGGCGAAATCAAACATAGAATCGTTTTGAGAGGAGAAATCATAACGCAAATACAGACTTGAGTATTGTCTTGTTGTTCTTCTACCACCAAATTCCCATACAAAATCACTTCTACATCTATAAGTAGCCATTTGTTGTTGCACTAATTGAGTTGTTCTTGGGTTCCTTCTTCAGCAAAATCTAGATAACTCAGACCTAAGTAAAGTTCAATTTTTCTGTGGATAAGGTTTCTCTATATTCTTCAACGGAATGAGCATCAACCTATTCCATCTGTGCTTAAACTCCAAAATAAACAGGTAGTTGATGCACAATTGCAGCAATTCCATCTGATTTTATCACTTGTTTGCTTGGAAAAGGTCTGATGAACCTGATTGTTCGGATCAAGCTCGTTTATTGAGGAAAAATGAGGTTAATGGAAATGATCCTAATGATATCACTGATGTGAGAGGAGTTTGAAGTGGTAATAGGCTGGGGCGATAGAAGTGGTAATGTTGAAATGATAAATAAAATTGTTTTGAGAGGAGAAATCATTATACTTCATTGATTCAATTGAAAGATGTTCTTCTTCCATCCACCGGATCTCCCATACATAACCAATACTTTTACATCTATGAGAAAGAGCCATTTCTTGTTGCCCTAAACTAACCTGATCTTGAGATCCTTCTTCAGCAAATACGGACAGGGGCGAATCCAAACTAATCTCATGCTTTTCCACATATCCGACTCCACGAACTAACAAACTTCCGTTAAACCAGGGATTATTAGTAGATACAATCACTTTTACGCGGAGAACATATGACTTGCTTAGGTTTAAAGTTTGTAAGTTCATATGAACAGCTAAAGACTAATGACCAAATATGAACAAATAAGTCTATTCGACAGAGTGTGATGAGTGTTAGTCTTTGTGGGGATGCATTTGCAAACTTAAATACTATCATTTCAAAAGCTATGATGCTGGAATGAAGCTGGCTAAATTGTTCTTAACTTATTATCATTGTCTGATGATCATTGGAAAACTAATAATACTCCATCTATTCAAGTGTTGTTTAGCTTCTTTTTTTTCTTCATCTTATTATGGTATTGTTGCCGGTTGGTCATTGGTCTGTAATAGTATGTTTTGTGTTGGTGATCAGATTTGATTTAGTTTGTTCTTCTTCTACCATATATAGCACCGTAGTGTTTTAGTATTTGCATCTGAATTGTATCCTTTTGTAACTCATTGGTCTATTGTAGCGAGGTTTAATGAAGCTTTGGCCTATTTAAATTAGTTCTTCTTAGATGAGGTACAAGATTTTGCTAATTAAATTCTAGTGATGATCTTCGATTACAGATTGTGCCCCCACTGAAATTTTGTTCTAGATTCGCCACTGAATACGGAGGAAGAACTCCACTTGATTGGAGTTCAGATCTAGGAGGAAGAAGAAAGGCGGCTTAGAAACCCCCTGGCCCTCCTCTTACGGTTTTCAAGGAATGGAAAGTGAGATCTTAAAATGATTACTCTCTTGCTATCTATATATACAGATTTGACTTACACCTCTTTTACAACAGAAATGTGTTGCATAGGGATTTCGGGGACTACATACATTATCATGTGTCCCATGGCCTAGGACCCTATGGCACAATTTCTAACGGCCAAAGTAAAAATTCGTCAACTCATATCGATGGAGTTGCATTTTTCGTAGAGGTAATTGGTATGGGTAGCAAAATGTTTTAATCTTATTTCGGGGTTCGATATCGCGGTATGTTCCAAAAATGTAATAAACACATCAATTAACTAGGACACAATTGCCTTTTTGCCAAAGACAAAGAGCGGTCGGGATGGGTTTCTGGCAACACGATTAGGGGTCAAGATCCTTTTGTCCAATATGAGAAGATATGCACCATTCATTTCGGGAGATATGCACTGATCCTCCATCCATTGTCTCTTCAATCCAAAAATTTAATAAAGCAGAAAACCCCTACAATCCAGAATTACAGATTGACATGTACGTGTCACAACCTTATTTAGTTTCTCCCAACAATTATGCGTGGGTGTCTTCAAAGAAAAAAAAAACTTTTACTCTTCCTCCTCGGCTTCTGGTTCACCCAAAAATATAAGCTAAGCATTTTGAAGTGTAAAAAAATGTTTAACAGAGAGAGATCGCAGATGTGAGACATAGATGATACTCCCTTCGTCCCACTATTAAGTGACCTATTTTATTTTAGATTTTGTCCCCTAATAAGTGACCTATATCACTAAACAAGAAGATATTTCTAATATTATCCTTTTAGTTAATTATAAAAAATATAAGAAATATGCATAATTTGATAGGCATGTTTATAATCGTTACGTAGGTGTTTTAAAAATCTTCTCAATGGTATGAAGTTTGAGAGCATCCGTGGAGTAGTTTGAGAGATGAATCATTTCTAAATTTTACTAGTTATTATCCATAAGGATATAATTGTAAAAAATGCTTAAAAATACTCTTTTACTTGCTTGTCTTAAAAATTGTACAAACTTAAACTAGGTCACTTAATAGTGGGACGGAGGGAGTAATATTTTGTAACTAGGGTGAGTTCCCAAGCATTAAGTTTTAACAAGGGTAGGTTAATTTAGTGCACGAGTTAAAATCCCAACAACCTTCAATTATGCATGTACCGTCGTTGGTCAAGGCAGGCCTAGATGATGAGGAAGAGGACTAGTAGTACTAGACCATTTTTCAGCATTGCACGTTTTCTTGGCTGGGAGGGATATGTGGTAAGAATTTATTTTTTTACAAGAATTTTGAGTGAAATAGGATTTCAAACATGTTCCATTACACTTCCTAATTTAATTTTGAGTGATTGGAACATCTGATTCCATGTCTTCCTTGTTTCCATGAAGATGAAGAATTTGAAGTGTCCTTCAAAGAGGATTTGAATCTCATGAGGGCAGTTCTATCAGTATCTTGGCAGCAATGTGAGGTTAATGGGAATTCAGTGATGCTGATCAAAAAGAAGAAGAAATAAAGGTGAATAAAAAGGTGATGAAATGACGATAAGTATTCTTATGGAATGCATATGCATTTCCATAACTAGTTAGCTTTGTTGATTTATCATAATTGTTTTGTTTGATGAATGCATATGTATAATGGCTAAGATATGAGCTACTGCTACTTATAACATTAGCGTTGCACAATGATCTGACAATAACTCCAACTTGTTTGGTTATAATTAGACTTGATTGAATGTTTTCATCCACTGAATCAAGCAGTCCAACTCGGAAATATGTGCTCTAGCTAGTGGACAAATGCATACCACATAATTCACAGTACGTACAGCTTTATTAATCAGTATCTTCATGTCAAGACTGTTTCTACTCTGGTCAATTTGAATTCAGTGTCTGTCATTGGATTAGCGTAAACATATCAAGGATGTTGCATTGTATTAGCTCGCATTGCATATTAATATATGCCTATGTTGGGAAAATTGGCACCCTGAGCGCAGCGGAATACAGGATCACAAAGGGCAATTGGTGATTTGAACCAAACATGGGAGAAATATTAAGAGAGAGACAGAAGATAAACCAACACACAACCACAACACAAGATATACATGGTTCACCTTTACAGGATACATCCACGGCCAACACCACCAGGAAAACTTCCATTAAATCAAAGACCATTACATGCTCTTTCCGCAACCCAAGACAAGAACCAAAGAGTTAACAAGACATACCCGAGAATACCATCGAAGAAACCATAGAAACCAATTCTCTAACCATTCCTCAAACCAGCCTCATGTCTTCTCTTCTACACCGTCTACGCCGCTGCTAGTAACAGAGGAGAAACATGGAAACCGTCTAGAAACTTGGTTTAGGGCAAAGCCCTAAACCCTAAACACTAGAACACCAAAATCATCTCTCTACAAGTTTTTCTCTCACACCGATATTGACCTACACGGTAGCACTCAACCCTTCCTACCAAAGAGACCAAAATCCTAAGCACAAGGATTTACCACTCTTCTAGGTTGGATTGATTTTCATAAACACTACCAAGGACCTCTATTTATGCTAGTTAGCTAGAGATATAACTTAACCTCTAAGTGACCAACTCCAAATTGAGTTCCTACAAACTAGGACTCTATGACCAACCTTGTTTGGATACATGTATGAACAAGTGGGAAAGGGAAATCTATGGAACTCTTCCACCAACCAATATTTTTCACATGGTTATTAGAGTTCCATTCAAAATTGGACTCTTCAACAACCACATATTCTATAACTTAGGCACCATCCAAAAATTCTCCACCTCGGATCATGCAATCATGCATGAGACGATCAATACAAGAAATCTCCTTCTTCTTCCAACGTCGATTGCTCCATAGGCTGGTTACGTATCCTCTACAAGGAATCAAACCGTCCGTAGTTCACTTTTGAAGCTCACATCCGAACTTCCATCTTCATAGAACCATCTCTTTGACAAAAACACCATGATGTTGATAGAAGTCTTCAAACCATCTTCTACATGAAGAACACTTGTGAAACTGGCCACGCTTCACAAACACCATGAAAATATTCAATCATCATCAACGAATCCTTGTACAGAATCCACCATTTATCACCAATAGAACCATCCAGAAGAATCACCGCTAGCTCCACCTAACCAGTAAGCTAACCACATATTGAACTCTAACATAGAAAGGAAGAATTAGTTTCAATATCATTCTCCAGCACATGTCATGATTACCGTGTATCTGAAATAAACCATCAGATATTTCCACTGTGATTAACAGGCTTAATACTTTGAGCGATTCACAAATACATCACCAATCTGACATACTTTTTACCTCCATCACACCCAACATACTTGCTCAGAATATATACCGTGTGAATGCCCATATTACCGTGGTACATTCTTTCGAGATCGGGCACATTCTTGATATTTCGTGCAAGCCATCAAGAATACTTTAACATAGATTTAAGAACATAAATCTATAAAATCTCGTGCATAACTTCGAAGCGTTGCTGACTTGCTTCTACATGAGACTTCACAGCCTCATCCTTTCTTCAAACTTTGTAACCCATTCTTTATAGTGTGTAATTACTAACACTCTTCAAGAAGTAAATATGTATTCCACCTCATTCGGCCTTATTCTGCATCCCATACTACATCATAAAACAAAACGAAGAACATACACTTTTACCAAGTTGAACCTCCGATTTATAAATCACATCACAAATCCATCTTTGTGTAAACACCGGTTGAAACATTATCTTCAAAACATATTTCTCCACCCGAACAATAAAACATCGTTCAATTCCAGGTTCAATTACACCATCCCGTACTTGGCTCTGATACCAATTGTTGGGGAAAATTGGTCACCCCGAGCGCAGCGGAAATCACATCCCGTCCTTGGTTGTACCACATGTGCCTTGAATACAGTTTAGTATTCTAAAAGGGTTGGCTTCTAGAAAGTCTAATTCTTCTAGATTTGTAGCATGTGTTTTCAATGCTATTTTAGTAAGTCCAAAAGGGCGTGCTAGTAGGTGAGCCCAAAAGGGTGTGCTAGTAGGTGAGTACCAAAGGTTGTGCTAGTAGTCAAAAGTGGTTTGCTAAGTAGGTGAGTTTTTTGTGTATAAAAGAGAGACTTCTTCTCCTTTTGCTAACAAGAGAAACGAATGTAACCAAGAGAGAGTAAGAAGCAGTATTTGTTATGACAAATGGCTCTTCTAAGCACAATCAATCAAGATTTGGAATAGAAATGAAATCAAAAGTAAAACAAGCACACACAACACAAGGATTTATAGTGGTTCGATCAAGATGATCTACATCCACTTTGGTAGACGACGATAACGATTTCACTATGATTCAAACAAGATTACAAGAATATGATTCAAAAACCCCTCTCAAGATCAGGCCTCTACTGCCTCTTACTCTCTCTTAGTTACATTGGTTTCTCTTGTTAGCAAAAGGAGAAGAAGTCTCTCTTTTATACACAAAAAACTCACCTACTTAGCAAACCACTTTTGACTACTAGCACACCCTTTTGGAAACCCTTTTGGACTCACCTACTAGCACACCCTTTTGGACTTACTAAACTAGTATTCAAAACACATGCTACAAATCTAGAAGTATTAGACTTTCTAGAGGCCAACCCTCTTTGAATACTAAACCGTATTCAAGGAACATATGCTACAAATCTCCACTTTGACTTGAATACGAATCTCCACCTTGGAGAGAATACACACCACCTCACCACCTCCGTTTGTATGCTACCAATCGGACAATGATTACTTCCACCAGATGCTCTTGGAACACTACTCATAATTTGAGCTTTCCTGGCTCCACCTGCGACCTTCTGACTACTGGAATTCCATAACCACTCTTCAGCCCTACTCCCGCCATATCCGCCTTGCTCTTGCTTGATAAGTAGTAAACCACTCTCTTTGATGACACATGTGAAAAGTACACCCCGAATCAAGAATCCACCCATTTTCCGAGATTTCGGTATGAACCGTGAGAACCGTTCCATCATCACTTTCTACTTCAACATTTGCTGCGGTGCCTTGGTTAGTATTCTTCTCAACATTCTTCAATTTTGGACAATCCTTCTTGAAATGCCCCTTTTACTTACAATAAAAACAATAAAATTTACCGGATTTTGATTTAGACCTTGACTTTGATCTACTCCTATAAAATCCGCCCCTTTGGTTTCCTCTTCCTCTAGAAAACAACCCATCTCCCGAATTATCTTTACCATCAATAGTCGTCTTTTTTAACTCCTTATAATTCAAAGACGCTTTAACGTCTTCCATGGAAATTGTGGGCTTCTACATGAGACTTCACAGCCTCATCCTTTCTTCAAACTTTGTAACCCATTCTTTATAGTGTGTGATTACTAACACTCTTCAAGAAGTAAATATGTATTCCACCTCATTCGGCCTTATTCTGCATCCCATACTACATCATAAAACAAAACGAAGAACATACACCTCTACCAAGTTGAACCTCCGATTTGTAAATCACATCACAAATCCATCTTTGTGTAAACATCGTTTGAAACATTATCTTCAAAACATATTTCTCCACCCGAACAATAAACCATCGTTCAATTCCAGGTTCAATCACACCATCCTGTCCTTGGCTCTTATACCAATTGTTGGGAAAAATTGGTCACCCCGAGCGCAGCGGAAATCACAGCCTGTCCTTGGTTGTACCACATGTTCCTTGAATATAGTTTAGTATTCTAAAAGGGTTGGCTTCTAGAAAGTCTAATTCTTCTATATTTGTAGCATGTGTTTTGAATGCTAGTTTAGTAAGTCCAAAAGGGTGTGCTAGTAGGTGAGCCCAATAGGGTGTGCTAGTAGGTGAGTCCCAAAGGGTGTGCTAGTAGTCAAAAGTGGTTTGCTAAGTAGGTGAGTTTTTTTGTGTATAAAAGAGAGACTTCTTCTCCTTTTTCTAACAAGAGAAACCAATGTAACTAAGAGAGAGTAAGAGGCAGTAGAGGCCTGATATTTAGAGGGGGTTTTGAATTATACTCTTGTAATCTTGTTTGAATCATAGTGAAATCATTATCGTCGTCTTCCAAAGTGGATGTAGATCATCTTGTTTGAATCATAGTGAAATCGTTATCGTCGTCTTCCAATATGGATCTTGTTACATTGAAACTTAAGATGAAATAAAATAATAATATATAGTTGTTTGAGTAAATGATGTAATTTTTGGATGTTATGGAATCTTTTGATTTGCGGATACATAAGACCTCATTACTATAGTCAATTTTTTGTTGAATCCAAAACGTTTCCAACTTGTCAAACATGTTTAAAGTTTCTTGGGATAAAACTTTTGATACATCCATACTATCATCATCATGATTATCTCTCTTTGGTTCTTGTCTAATTCCATTGATGATTTCTTCTTTGGTTAAAACATATACGACTTGTTGCTCATTTGGATGATTAAGGTATGTAGAGCTTAAGACCTAGAGAAACCTCCTTTGATTAAGGTATGAGGAGAAGAGTTGCAGTATCCGGCTGTGAATTTATGTGAAATTATGTGGAATATTTAACGAGGTTGAATCCTCGGGAAGGAATAAGCAATTTTATAAGAACCTCTACCCCAAAAAGGGCCTTTCACCAAACCGGAATGATGTGGATCAATTTCAAACAATTTCGAAACTTGATCCCAGATACAACTTTAGTCAACATATCAGCTGGATTGTCTTTGGTATCGATCTTCACAAGTAGAATGTCTTCTTCTTCAAGAATTTCTCTCACAAAGTGAAATCGTACGTCTATATGTTTAGTTCTAGCATGATGCACTTGATTCTTAGATAAATAAATTGCTCTTAGACTATCACAATGCACAGGGAGTTGGTCTTGCACAAATCCTAAGTCATCTAGTAAACCTTGTAACCATATAGCCTCCTTAAATGCCTCAGTCACTGCCATATACTCCTCCTCCGTAGTCAAAAGTGCCACAATAGACTGCAAGATTGGTCTCCAACTTACTGGTGCTCCTGCTATGGTAAATACATACCTTGTAGTTGAACGTCTCTTGTCCAAATCACCAACATAGTCAGAATCCACATACCCAACACACAACTGATTGTTACTTTTATCCTTCACAAACTACAAGCCAACATCAACTGTACAATAAAGATACCTCAAAATCCATTTCTCAGCTTTCCAATGTTCCTTGCCAGGACAATGCATATAAAGGCTGACCATACTAATTTCATGTGAAATTTATGGCCTTGTACATACCATCATATACATCAAGCTACCAACAGCCTCACCATATGGGACTTGTGATATATACTTTCTCTCTACTTCACTAGTGGGAGACATACGAGCATTTAACTGAAAATTAGCACCAAGGGGAGTACTTACAGATTTAGTTCCTTCATAGACACCAAACTTCTGTAACACTTTCTTCAAATATTCCTTTTGAGACAAACAAACCTTACCCTTATCTCTGTCACGTTGAATCTCCATACCATGAATCTTCTTAGCCTCTCCCAGATTTTTCATCTCAAACTCAGATGACAACTTGCACTTCAATTTATCAATCTCTTTCTTGTTATTCGATGCAATCAGCATATCATCGACATACAAGAGCAAATATATGAAAGATCCATCACTTAGCTTCTTAAAGTATACACAATGGTCATACTGACTTCTTGTGTATGTTTGGCCTATCATAAACTGATCAAATCGCTTGTACCATTGTCTTAGAGACTGCTTCAGCCCATACAACGATCTCTTTAGTTTACATACATAATCTTCTTTTCCAGCAACCTAGAACCCACTCGGCTGTGTCATATAGATCTCCTCTTCTAGATCCCCATGTAAGAATGATGTCTTAACATCTAGCTGAACTAGGTATAAATCATATTGTGCTACCAAGGCCAATCAAATTCGGATTGATGAGTGCTTCACAACTAGAGATAACACCTCATTGTAGTCAATCCCTTCTCTTTGAGCATAACCTTTTGAAACTAACCTTTCCTTGTAGCGTACTTGATTCACATGAGATCCTTCTTTCTTAGCATATACCCATTTTCACCCAATGACCTTCTTACCATTCGGAAGTTTCATAAGAATTCATGTGCCATTCTTATAAAGAGAGTCCATGTCGTCCTGCATTGCACCTTCTCATTATTTACACTCTGCACTACGTACAACTTATAAATAGGAAGTAGGAGTACCATCTTATATAACTGGTAATGCATAAGCAATGTAATCATTCATCCAACCAGGCTTCCTGGTTGATCTTCTTGGTTTGCTGGTTGATATGGTCACTATGATCGTAGCTTCTGTATCTTATACTGACTCTTGTTCCTCTTCATCAACAGTGTCACTATCATTTGGAACTTCAGTAGTTACCTCTCTTGTAGACTCAATGTCTTCAGAAGTATTCTGAACAGATAAAGACTTAGATGGAATTGGTGGAGTTGCATCAATTTCCACCTACTTCAAAGGCTCACTAGTACTGGTGCTTCTGTCCTCCACCTGCCGAGAACCCCAAGACTTTACCATAGACACCTCATCAAATGTGACATCTCTACTCATTACTATCTTCTTCTCAATTGGATTCCAAATCTTGAAACCTTTTACTCCACTCTTCATACCCACAAAGATTCCTATCATAGCACGGCTGTGTTTTAAGGTATGAGGAAGGACATACGAAGAACATACACATTTCTCCTTTTACAACCGTAATCCATTGTAGTAGTGCAACCTAACGCTTCCGCAGGCTTTGGCGCAACACACGCTGCTGCCAATGCCATGAAGAGGATAGAAGTGCTCTCTTGGGTCTAACAAACATATAAGGGCAAACCCCAAAACCATTACATAAATAGCCCGAGAAAAGTCTCATTTTATACATTTTTAGTTTTCATTTCTTTTCTTGAAAACCCTAGTTAGGAGGAGGGTTGCTACGTCTCTTTCTTTTCTTAGATCTGAAATCCATTCGAAAGGGTTTCAGATTTTCAAATCTTCAGGTTTGTACTCCTTTAATGGCTTGTGATAGATGAAAAAGTAGTTTTGTACGGGAAATCTGGTGGTGGTGGAATAACAAAATCTTTCAATTCAATCAATCCAGCATAATAATTTCTCCTCTCAAAACTTGTATCCGTAGTTTATCTATTTGTATTCATGCCGCCTTCCTGCATCAGAATCACTATAATCGCAACTACCTTTTGAACCACAGCCGACATCAATTCGACTTCAATTCTATTAGCTGCATTATATTTGTAAAGCCTTCCTCCGCTGCACCGGTAGAGCTTGATTTGAACAGTTTTGGTCATTAAATCTTTCAACCAAACAAGTGATGAAATCAGAAGACTTATTGCAGTTTCAGCACCATGAATAACCGTATTGGACGGTGCTCTCTGGTCAAACAATCAAATTGAAGTTCCCATGATTGATCTAAATACCAAACCTGCAATTTGATGAGGTCTATGAAAATATATAACAATCCAACTATTGATGATACAATCATCTCAGATTTCATTTTTGTACTACAAGTGTTGATTACACTGCTATGAGCTTCATTTTATCTATTTGATTCCCAAATGCTTAAAAACCATCCCAGTACCCAATGTTTAATGTCCCGGGACTACTAATGTAAGGCTTTTGAAGCTGATTTGGGTTAGCTTCTGTTTATATCTTTGATTTATTGGCCAGTCCTTTTGTTAATGTTAACACATTTTCTAAGATGTTTTTCTTATATCTATTTATGTTTTATAATATCTAATTGGGTTAGCTTCTATTTGGTTTACCCTTCTCAGATGTGAATGCCAATCTCGATGTTATGAACTGGAAATAGCAGTACAACTCTAAATCCTATATTTTCGATTCCAATAGAGTTCTGGGCGTACTTTAAACAAAATATTTTAGTAGAATTGGTTCATTACATGCTTGGATTTGTTGTGACAAATGTTTGGGTATTGCGACATTGATGTGCACTGATATTTAGTAAAAGATGTCCCAGCACACACACACCAGTACTATCGATCTAGTCTGTTTATTTGGGTTAGCATCTTATTTGGCTTCTGCACAAGACACCTGAGGGAAAATGTACTTATGTTCGCTGTTGATCATCTAAATCTTGGTCATAACTGACTCAGCGTTTCTTAAACGGTGTTGGTTGCAACTTACAACCTTCTAGTGGTTGGCGAGGATGAATTTCTGATGGCAGTCTATCTATATATCCGGTATGTAACTATTTAATATATCTATCACTCTTAATTAAAAATGTGTGTTAATTATGAAGATTTAGTTATCTACCAGATGTGCTACACACCTAAACTTGTCGTGAGGAACATATCAGAGACTCACTTCAATAATGTACTTTACTTTTCAAGCTTTCTAATACCTCTTGATTAGTTTCCAACTAGACTCAAGTAGTTGTAATCTTTACCATAAGGCTCAACAGACCTAGAGTTTTCTCTGCTTCAATATTGTATATGACGTTTTCAACTATCTCAAAACTCAAGTTAACAAGATCCAAACGCAATATGATGTACTTATATTGTAACATATGCGCACTAATGGTTTAGAGCCTAGCCAGCACTGCCTTGTTCTATGGGTTAGCATGACTTGCATAGCTACATAATGTTCATTTATCTATTGATGTACATATTTCTTAATAAGATAAGTCTTGTATGGGAAATAGAGCTGTAATATCCACTTCAACATCGTTATGTTAGTGCCTACACAACAAATAAGAAAGTGGCAAAAGTATGTAATGTATTTATATACCTAGGGTATCCCAGAGACAGTCTGAATTGAAAGACCAGAGTAGATATAATGGACTGAAATGAAAATGATGAGGAGAATCAACTGCGAGATTGAGTACTGGGTTACGTCAAACAAAGAATCTTTCTGGATTTTTAATTGAATCAGTACATGCTAAGATTTTTTTTGTCAAATGTTTGGGTATTGCAATATTTGGTAATCAGTGATACACGTCATAACACACACACACACTACTATTACACATCGTGTCTGTTTATTTTATATGGCTTCTGCACAGGCACAGGACAGTTGAGGGAAAATGTACTTATCTAAGGCTCAGCAAACATACAATTTTCTGTGCTTCAAATTGTATACGAGTTTTCAACTATCCCCCGAGACCCAGATTGCATTAACCCTTTACTAGATACCAATTCAATGTGATTTCCGTATACTACAACGTACGCTACAAAGAAAAATTCTTCATTTCTCCGCTTCTAACTGTGTGTCAGCCTCAGCCTGACTCATAAAAATATATGCTGCTTTAAGGTTAGGATTTGAAACTGGGAGAAATAAAAGCATTTATGAACTTCATCTCCTTTGTTACAAACCTCTGTTGCTACTGAACTTTTTGTTTTCAATCCCTGCTACTTGGATTGATCGAATTAGATCAACTGATTGCTCCATTCGGAACATGGGTTTGTATAATTGTATGAAACTGAAATGAAAATGGTTTCGACTATCTAAATGGTTTTGTAATTCCAATTAATTTTGGTTGAGATCTGTTGATATTAATTTTCCTTTTTACTTTCACGAAATTTCCATATCAGATATGTTGATGTTCTTAAAGACAAATGTTTAGAATTTGAAAGTTCTAATCTGCATTATCTCACGCGTAAAGATTAGTAACTTGCATTACCTCCCCTACAGAAATAAAATTAGCAAAACCTCCTCTCGTCAAGAATTCTCTCTTTTCCAAGCTAGCTGACTCCACATTAACTTACACGTGGTTCTTATTTTTTTGCGGTAATTTGCGTCAACACTCCGGTAAAGATTGGTAATTTGGATTACTTCCCCTGTAAAGATTGGTAATTTGCATTACCTCCCCTATAAAAAACTACGTGCAAGTTAGTGCTGAGTCACCTAAGTTGGAATAAACGGAATTATTGATGAGAGGAGGTTTTGCTCATTTTATTTTTAAAGGGGAGGTAAACCAAATTACCGGTCTTTACAGGAGAGGTAACGCAAATTATCCTTTAATTTTAGGGCTTTTTGATAAAGTACCCCTGCACTTCACTTTACACTAAAAAATTGCCCCCGTTTTTTAAACATTTGTTAAAGTACCCTTGCCTTGACCATTTTATTCAAAAAACGGGTTAACAGCCGTTAACAGCTGTTAATGCTTAGGTGGCATAGTCAAAATATCTAGAAAGCCCTTCCTATTGAGTAGACCTGTATTTTCTTGAATCGCCGATTTGAGACGCCGAGTCGAGTCGAGTCAATAGGAAACACATGGCATCCATCTAACCATGAACATAATGAAAAATCAACATCCCACAAAGTGTTAATTTCATACATAGAGATGTTCCAAAATAACATTGATGTTCCAAACAGCTCATCAGGTTCATCCTCAAAATCAGGATTATCATGTTGGAAATCCTTGCAATACTGAGGGTCTTCTTCACCCTCTTTACCTAAACAAATACAAACCAATTAGTTCAACATCTATATCACTCATATAAGCAAGCCATAACAAAAAATTACAATTAGTAGGACAAATCTGCAGTAAACAAAAGAAAAAGGATGCGAATGACTACACAACAAAAACTGGACAAAACGCCTTTTTCAAAAAAAAAAACTGATCGTCTCATATAAGAAAGACATCTAGGCAAATGCATTGGCGAGGCTCCATAGGATTCGTTAGAAGTTGGAATTTAGAGCTTGACCCAAATTTAGAAATTAGAAAGAAACACCTTTCATAATCATCTCAAAAATCCAGATTTGGAGTTCATTTAATCTGTGAAACGAGTGTACTAAGATGGTCACAGAACTGCAAACCTACAGTTTTCAGTCCTGCCATACTGGACGTTGAAGACCGTAAATCCTAAACGATCAGTCGAAACACTAATCCCTTTTAACACAATATATAGGAGACATAGATCTACATTTACTGTCAAGGAAGTACCCCTAAATCTCTTCCCATTGACGACAGTTTAGCAGACAATAGGCTGCAGTTCAGGTTGTCAGAAAAATGAATTTTTCAACTGAAATATTAAGACCGTAAATCCTAAACGATCAGTTGAAACACTAAGCCCTTTTAACAAAATATAGAGGAGACATATGTACATTGCCTGTAAAGGAAGTACCCCCTAAATCTCTGCCCATTGACAACAGTTTCGCAGACAACATGCTGCAGTTCAGGGTATCATAAAAATGAATTTTTCAACTGAAATATTCGGACCGTAAATCCTAAACGATCAGTCGAAACACTAATCCCTTTTAAAACAATATCTAGGAGACATAGATGTACATTTCCTGTCAAGGAAGTACCCCCTAAATCTCTTCCCATTGACGACAGTTTCGCAGACAACAGGCTGCAGTTCAGGTTGTCAGAAAAATGAATTTTTCAACTGAAATATTCAAATTTGCATGGAAAAGACATCCATTATAAATTAAATCCTTTAGAATGTATAAGAATATACTTCTAAGACAATAACTCATGTGTCTAAGCCTTAAACATTCACTCTCTTAAACAACCATAAAGGGGAGACAGGGATTTGCACATCATCTATATCTTCCAAACATAACTTCCTATGAACCATTTGCACAAATATCCTCAGACTCATCCTATCTTTTTGTAACTGTTTGAAAGAAAAATCAATCTCACTCTCAATGCAATAACAACTTATATTTCTGAACTTGGTTTTTCCATTCTCAATATTTCCACTGAAAAATACAGAAATACAAATGTATTACAAACACAGACCAACAAAAGTACTACAAACACAAATTTTCTAACAAAATTATGCAATCAATTTCTTTTTATGGCCATGATTATTATTATTTACTTGACTCTTCACATATAAATCAAAGAAAAAAGATAAACAATGATGCAAAAGTTAGGGTTTCAAGTAAATAAAATTAGGGTTTCACTTTATTTTGATAGAAAAGGGATCGAAATCAATCTATTTCATCATGCAAACACAGATCTAACAAAATCAAAAGTTAGGTTTTCGAATCTTCTTACCTAGACATCACTTTCTCCTTTCCAGTCGTTTTTATAGAAGATATATCCATGTTCACCTTCAATTGATTTGATTAATCATCAAACAAACCAACTATCCAATCGATTCAATTGAACCACCTCCAGTTTTCTCTTTTTTTTTTTCTTTTTTTTCAGAAACAGAAGAGAAGGAAGAAGAGCGTGAAAGGAAAAATGAGATATACTTTCTCTCACTAGCTTAATATATACTGCAGGGGTTTATAGTAATTTTATCCCTTTTTTTTGACTTGGTAAACGACCGTGGACTGAATAGGTGGACCCAAGCCGTTAAAATTGACAATAAGGGAAGTTTAACAAGCTTTAAAAGACAGGGGCAGTTTTTTATTGGGTAGGTTGGTATGAGGGTACTTTATCAAAATTCCCTTAATTTTATTTACAAACGTTTTGTTATTATGATCCATTTAAAAGAAGAAAAAAAACTTAGAAATTGTGTACTTTCTTACGGGCCAGGTTTTATACATAATCTGAGTACATAGGGTAAAGCCCAAGACCATGACATAATAGCTCATATCCTATCTGATGTTAGCCATTTCATTTCTTTCCTTGAAAACCCTAGGAAGAGGAGGGTTTCTACTTCCCTATCTTCTTCTTAGATCTCATTTATTTTCTTGAAAACCCTAGGACTCTAGGAGGAGGAGGGTTTCTACTTCTTCTTAGATGTGAACTCTGATACCAAGGGATTCAGATTTGCTAATCCACATACTCCGGATTTTCTGAAAAAGAAGCTCATGAAAAAGGAAACAACAATATCCACAAATAATGTCTTCCGATAGATGTAAAAATAGTTTTGTATGGGAATCTGGTGGATCGATGAAAAACTCAATTCAATCAATGCAGCATAATGATTTCTCCTCTCAAAAAAATTGTATCTCTGATTTCACCTCTTCTACATGCGCCGCCGCCTGCGTCAGAATCACTATTATCACAACTGCCGGCTCAACCGCAGCCGAGATATATCTACAAGAAGCACCTTTTCCATAAACCTTTCTCCTATTCGGTGATCGGGATTGATTTGAACAGTTTTTTCATTAGATCTTTGCAGAAAACGATACATGAGTGTCTAAACACCAGATTGCAATTGAGCATCAACTACCTGTTGTCTTGGACGGTGCTCTCTGGTTCAACAATCAAATAGAAGTTAATGAATCTAACATCAAATCTGCAGGTATAAACAAACAAACAACACACTTTAGATACAATTATTTCAGTTTCATATTTATACTACAAATGTTGATTATGCTGCTATGAACTTCATTTGTATCCACTGGATTCCAAATGCTTAAAAATTATCTCAATTCCCAAATGCATAATGTATAAGATTGTTATTCTAAGGCTTTTGAAGCTGATTTGGGTAGATTTGTTGTCTGCATTTCAAATACCCGCATTAGTTAATATAATCTTTATTCTTCTATTGAGCATAATATAAGTGATTCATTATGTAGAATGCGAGCATGCACCGTTCTGAAAAGTTTGGTGACGGATAGACTTCTACCGATTTGACGCTTATGGTATGCCACTGGTTGACAGGTTCGTAGTTTTCTATTTGTAGAGTGTTTACAAAGTTTTCTAATTCTTATGTGTTGGTCTATATGCAGGATCTGAAAAAGAAGCTTAAACTGGGCAAGGAAAACAGAAATGGCTTATGGATGTGAAAATGGTTTTGATATTTTTGTATGTATGGTGAGGACGAACAAAGACAGAACCAAACCCTCTTTCAATTCAATGGCGTTATGATTTCTCCTCTCAAAACAATTATATGTATGATTTCACCTCTACCACTTCCGCCGCCACACAATCACTATTACCACAAAGCCCACCAACATCACCACTCCCATCAGCAGCATTTATAGATAGGAATCAAAACTAATGCTTAATTTCCTTTTTTTATATTGCCTTTGGATTCATATAATTTTCATCCTTGTTGATATAACTTTGTAAAGTCTTCTGCTGCAGGTTTTGGTGGCTTCTCATGCTGTGGAGGAAGATGGACACATCTTTGACACAAAATTTCTAGTAAGAGGAGAATCAAGTTTAATCTAAACAGTGAACCGCAGTTTGAGGTGAATAGAAACATCAGTACATACAATTCTTTCAGTAGGTTCCTCTTGGGTTACCTACTTCTTTCTTGTTGTAATTTGGTGTTCCTTTTTTAATTAAATCTTTTCTTTTTGTTATTATCACACTTTTTAAGGGGTATGGTATTTTTATAAATGATTATTCTCACACTTCGTTTGCGTTTCCTTGTAAGATAATAAGATCATATAATGTAATGAGATCTATGAAGCTGAAAGAAACAAAAACTAGGATATACCGCACTACCTGTCCTTGCAACTGGAAGGATTGGAGATTGTTTTCTAACCATGATGCTCTATCTGGATGGCACTGCCAAGTGAGATTGCTTAAATTTTTTTATTCAACCAGCCATTTTTCCTCTGATAAAGAAGGGGGAGACCACCAGTGAATTTCCAATCAGCCATAGACAATCCAGAGCAGCCGGTAAGTCGTGTAACCACCAAGTATATCACTCTATTAAACACCATTACAGCAAAACCTACAAGCTCCTTATTCCAATACTATTTTTTGAGCACTGCTGCATTAGGATAAGGTCCTGCAGTAACTGTACACATCCCCATTGAAGATGGAAATGAAACATGAAATAGTTACAATTACTGCAAGGTTAACAAGTTAGGAGTCTTAGACTTTACTGAAAATCAGTGTGCATCACAAGGAAGAGGAAGTCGTGAACACCAAGGTTAAATTAACAAATAGCAGTTCACAACTTCTTCATATTCATTTCATCAAACGAAAATCAACACAGCGGTTAATTTATTTTCAGCTAGCTTGCCATGGCTTCATTTGATAGGAATACTCAAATTTCACTTTATTATTGTTTTCATTGATCAAAATCACTAAGTTCCCTCTAGAGTCATGGCAACAGACTTTAAAGGGAAAAGCCCTAAACCTTCGTCTAAACAGGGACGAAGAAAGTAGATTTTTTATGTTCAGAAAGCTTTCAACAAAATTTACTGACAATGATTACCCATTTCACTCTTTTGCTACGATTTCGTCTAAATCAACTAACTCAAAACCTATTAAACAATGGGATAATAAAAATATTTTTAAAAGCAATTAAATATTTACCTACCAACACAGATACACAGATACAAAATACAAAATACTTCTGAATAAGATGTTTGAAACTGTTCTAACCTCAAATTAGACATCAGAAAACTCATAATCCAAATTACCGTATGTCTGACTCAAGCTGGGTCAAATCAAATTTCAGACATCTGATTCAGAATAAGAATCAATCCAGAAATCTGATGTAAATGAGGTGTAACTAAAAGTTGTGTATAAGTAATTTATTTCTTAGGGTTTCAGACTTCAGTCTTCATTTGGTTGAAATCAGTGAGACATTTCAGTAGGGTTTTCACGCCGCCTCCCTACTTCACATCTCATTTCTTCTTCTTAGATCTGAACTCGATTCGACTGAAAAAGAAGCTCAAAATCAGTGGCAACGATAAATGGGAAATCTGGTGGTCGGAGAAGCAGAACAACAACAAAGCATAATGATATCTCCTCTCACAACAACTATATTTATGATAAGGTTACGACTATCAATTAAATCTTTCGGCAAGAAAGAAATTAGTCCAATTGATTTTGTCAATTTCCCCGACTTCTTCCTTCTTGTATCTCATCGTCATCACACATTCTGATATTGTTCTGATTTCACTAAATTTTTCCTTATGGGATTCTGACGAGGAAGATCCTGTTGATGATGCCCATGATTTTTCAGAAACATCAGAAAATTCCCATTTGATTTTGCTCAGGGTAAATTTTCACCTAATTTACCATCAGCAGCATCATTTCTACCAACAATTTTGTTCATCAAACATTTGAAGCTAATAAGTTGGTTTCACTTATCAGATTACCAAAGAGGGTGGGAATCGAAACTAATGCTGAATTTCCTTTTTGTGCTGCCTTTGGATTCATACGTTTTCGTTAGTACAACTTTGTTAAAATCTGCAGGATTACTAGGTTGATGCTCATGCTGTGGAGGAAGATGGAGAAACCCACCAAATTTAAAGTAAGAGGAGAATTAAGTATGAGTTTCAGATGGTGGTGTTCTCTGGTTATTTTAAACAATCAATTAGAAATCAATTGATCTGAGGTATATAAAAATATCAGTACAATCATAAATCATATTATTTCAGTTTCAACTGCAAAACCTTAAACAAAGAATTTTGTAGATTCTGAACTATGAAGTGATTCAGACATGCTAGAATATGTCTTGTCAAATGTTTGGGTATTCCAACATTTTGATGATATTCACTGGAAGAAGTCCTAACACACAACACTATCGCACATCTTGTATGTTTATTTGGCTTTGCATCTTGTTTGGCTTCGGCAAAGGCTCGGGATAGCTGAGAGTCATATCTGTCTTTAAGTTTGTGGATTCAGTTATTTAGTGGTTGGCGTCAATGAACTGCCAACTAAATTAGCTATGTCAGTCTAAGGAATATATGCAGTCAAAGAATGCTCTGGTTATGGATCAGATGTACTGGCCACTTAAAACTTGTACTGAGGAACATATCAAAGGCTCGATGTCTGCAATAATGTACATTACTTTTAAAGTTTCCAACTATCCCTTTAAATGACTGGACCCAAGTTGCAGGAATCTAAGGAACAACAAACATATAATCTGATGACCTTATACTGTAGTACACACAACAATAAACAATCAGTTGCCTTAAATTACTAAATGGTTTGGAGCCTAGATATCACTACATTGTTCTTTGAACCTAGCTACTCTAAACATAATTATTTTCGGTTTCATTAAACTACAAGTGTTGATTAACATTTTTTGTTTGGATTTCAGCGCCCAACAGATTTGAATTGCAAGATCCAGTTCTAGACTGCTTGGACTTTAGCACCCAGTACCTATTGTCTTAGCTGATACAAGGGTTCAAGTTCCCTGAGATGAGAGGTGGTAATCAAAACTAACTGCTAGATTTTTTTTTTCCCTTTGGTTTGATATTATTTTGAAAATTAAATACTTCTAACTAAAACTGGTAATTTCAATCAAAACTATTGCAGGATTAGGTTGTTGCTCATGCCGTTGAAGAAGATGGAGAGTAAGAGGAGAATCAAGTTTGACTTTGATGGTTTTATCTGGTTAATGTCAAAAGCCAAATACAACTTCGTTAATCAAAACACCAAATTACTTGCTGTTTGAGGTATATAAAAATAGCAGTACAACTCTAAATCAAGTTTCAACTGCGAGATCGAGTTTTGAGCTAAACAAAGAATCTTTGTAGATTTTGAACTTTGAATATGAATTGATTCAATACATGCTAAGATTTTTTTTGTCAAATGTTTGGGTGTTGGAGTCTTGCGACATTTTATGCACATTGGTATTCAGCGATACATGTCATAACACAAACGGTACTGCCGCACATCTAGTCTGTTTACTTGGCTTAGCATCCGATTTGGCTTCTTCACAGGCACATGATATATGAGGGAAAATGACTTACGTACGTATATGTTTCCTATCGTCTAAAGCCGGTTCATAACTGTCTCTTAGTTGTTGTTACAGCCATGTAGTGGTTGGCAAGGATGAACTGCTGATTAGAGTCTTAAACATATTTCTGGTACTGGTTGTCTTGGAGTATAGGCCTAACTTATCTGAAAGGCTGATATTTTCACTTTCCTCAAAGAGGTGGAAATCAAAGCTAATGATGATTTTTTTTTCTTCCTATTTTGCCTTTGGATTCATATAATCTTGTTAATAGAACTTTCTTACATCTGCTGGGTTAGGTTGGTGCTGATGTTGTGGAGGAAGATGGAGAAACAAGTTTGAGATTCAGAGGGTGTTCCCTGTTTATTTTGGACAGTCAGTTTGAAGTTGATTAATCTACACACTGAACCTTCAGTTTTAGATGTAGAAAAACAACAATCAACTCTTTCATTTATTTTACACAACAAGTGTTGACAACATCTTTTGTTTGCTTGAATATCCAGTTCTGGGCTTACCAAAAGAGGTGGTTCAATACATGCCAGGAGCCCATGATCCTTTTTCTCATTGAGGCCGTATTTAAGAAATGCTGGAAACGCTCAGCTCGGAGAACCTATTCACTTCCTCTATAAGGATTTCTTGGTCTGCTGGTGCCTTCTTCATGATTTCCCAGAGTTCCCATCTTCTGCGATGTCATCCCGCCAGGCTGCATCCAGATGCGGCATTTAATTCTCAGTGAGGCTGCCTGATGCTTCTTCCCCAAACTTAAAAGATTTGTTTGTTAGATGAAATAAATCAATCACCATAATTTTCTCCGATGTTGATGCTGTCGTTAAATAAAAATAGATGAATAGTGATATTGATGAGTATCTGAAGGCAAGGCAAGGCAAGGCGACAAGGACCGTCATTCTTGACCGAATTGAAGCAAGAGAGTGTTGTTTTCTAAAGCACAGGCTGGGAACCTGCTGTATAATGCACCATTGATGAATTTGTTAAACTTAAGGTTCAACTCAAACTTAATTGTTGTAATATTTCATTGTATCTTCATCTCCAAAATAGAAGGTATATATAGTCAACAAAGTAAAGAGAAGAATTAAATTACAAAATAATTGAGTGGAGTAATTGAGTGTAATTGAGTGGTGTAGGTTAGTGGAGTAGGTGTAAGTGGAGTAGGAGTAATTGAGTGTAATTGATTGGAGTAGGTGTAAGTGGAGTAGGAGTAAGTGGAGATTCAACACTCTCCCTCAAGGTGGTGCATATATGTCACAGATGCACAACTTGACAAGTGAATCGTTAAATATATTATTTGATACGTCCTTAGTCAGAATATCTGCCAGCTGTTGTGTTGTTCGGACATATGGTACTTCAATAATGTTTTCTTTGAGTTTCTCATAAATGAAGTTCCTATCAATTTCCACGTGCTTTGTTCGATCATGTTGCACTGGATTTTCTGCAATTTTGATTGCTGACTGGTTATCACAAAACAACTTCATAGGTTTTTCAATAGGGAAACCAAGCTCCTCCATAAGCCTCTTTAACCATAAAAATTCACAAATGCCTTTCACCATTGCTCTGTATTCTGATTCATCGCTGGATAAGGAAATAACTTGTTGTTTCTTAGACTTCCATGTCACTAAATTTCCTCCAACAAAGGTAACATACCCAGACGTTGATCTTCTCCTATCACCTTTACCTCCCCAGTCTGAGTCAGTGTAACCTGATACATCAAGATGTCCATGTTTTGAAAACATCAAACCTCTGCCTAGTGCGGACTTCAAATATCTTAGTATCCTCGTGACTGCATCCATGTGTTGCTGACCCGGATTATGCATAAATATGCTTACAATAAGTATAGCATAAGCAATATATGGTCTTGTATGAGAAAGATAAATCAAGCGACCAACTAACCTCTGGTATTGTCCTTTGTCTGCTGGTATTTAATCAGAACATTCTTCAAGACCATGATTTTGTTCCATAGGAGACCTGATTGGCGTACAACCAGTCATACCAGTTTCCTTCAACAAATCAATCACATATTTTCGCTGACACAAGAAAATTCCCTTTCTGGATCGATTAACTTCAATACCCAAGAAGTACTTAAGTCCACCCAAATTTTTCATATCAAACTCAGAATACAAGCAACTCTTCAGATTACTTATCTCTTCGGGGACATTTCTTGTTACCACCATATCATCTACATAGATAATAAGAGCATTTACCTTGCCACCTACTCTTTTAAGGAACAAGGTATGATCAGCATTACTCTGTATATACCCAAACTTCTTTATTGCAATACGAAATCTACCAAACCATGCTCTGGGAGATTGTTTCAAACTATATAAAGCCTTTTTTAACTTACACACAACATTGGCATTGTTTGGAGCATTATAACCTGGAGGTAGTGTCATGTAGACTTATTATTGCAAATCACCATGTAAAAAATCATTTTTTACATCATACTGTTGTAGAGCCCATCCTAAGTTTGCTTCCAAGGAAAGTAAGACTCGAATAGTATTGAATTTCGCAACAGGAGCAAATGTCTCTTTATAATTAATACCATAAGTCTGGGCAAATCCCTTAGCCACAAGTCTTTCTTTATACTTATCAATATATCCATCTGGATTATGCTTGATAGTATATACCCATCTGCGGCCAACTGGTTTCATTCCTTCTGGTAGTGAGACTATATCTCATGTACCATTTTCTTCATGTGCCACCCTCTCCTTTTTCATAGGACCAGCCCATTTCGGATTAGATAGTGCTTCTTCTACTGTCCTGGGAATAGTAACATCTGCCATTTGACTGACAAACTCTTTTCCAGCTTCTGATAATCTATGAGTAGACATGTAGTTTGAAATAGGGTATTTCACCTTCCTAATTGCTTCAGGTGAAAAATGATCTGGTGGAACTCCGCGATTACTTTTTTGTGGTAATTGGTACTTATCAGTTTCAAGAAACTCACAAGTATTGTCAGTATTAATCGGAGGATTTTGGTTTACCTCGGGAGTTTCAGCAAGAGGATAACTCGTTGTAGGTAATACTGGTGAAGAAAGGACGGGGACTTCAATCACATGAGTTTCAGCAAGAGGATAACTCGTTGTAGGTACTATTGGTGAAGAAAGGACTGGGAATTCAATCACATGATTTTTGACCTCTTGAAATGTTTTCGTGGGTGTCATAGTGATCGCACCAATATCAGTAGAACCAGGAGTGTTACTTGAAATTTCTTCACTGACCGGAAGATTTATCTCACTATTAGTTGGAAATAAATCAATCCAATTAAACTCTTCAATTTGACTCTCTCCCTGAAGAGTAGGACTGGATTCATATGTTGAATAATACTTCTCGTGCTCAGAGAAGGTAACATCCATGCTAACAAAAAAATTACGAGTAGAAGGATGATAACACCTGTAACCCTTTTGGTACGGATGATAACCAATGAAAACACACTTTAGTGCACATGGGTCCAGCTTGGTACGCAAATGTTTTTGTAGGTGAACATAAACGGTACATCCAAACACTCGCGGGAGGAGTTTAATCTGAGAAGGAATCGTCATAAATGAAGCCAATTTATCCAAGGGTGTTTGAAATTTCAAAACACTAGTCGGTACACGATTAAGAAGATAAACTGCATTAGTGATAGCTTCTTCCCAGAAATGTGGCCTCATGTTTTCTCCAATCAAACAAGCTCTAGTAATCTCAACTAATTGCCCGTTCTTCCTCTCCGCAACGCCATTTTGTTGTGGGGTAGAAGGACAAGTAGTCTCATGAATTAAACCATGTTCCTAGAAATAACCTTGTAACACTTCATTAACATATTCTCCACCATTATCAGAACGAAGAACCTTTAGAGTGGTGGAAAATTGTGTTTGAATCATCACATGAAAAGATTTGAAAATACCAGCCACATCACTTTTATTTTTCATCAAATAAAGCCAAGTCATACGGGTGCAATCACGACAAATAGAACAAACCAACGAAATCCTGAATTACTTATAATCCGACAAGGCCCGCAAACATCAGAATGAACCAAAGCAAAAGAAATAAATCTTCTGCTAAAGCTATCGGGGTAAGTTGCACGGTGACTCTTTGCTAAGATGCAAGTTTCGCAACTAAAATCAGAAGGTTTGCAGGTTAAAAATAAAGTTGGAAATAAGTGTTGCAAATAACCAAAAGAAACATGACCCAACCGGTGATGCCACAATAAAATTTGATCTTCATTTTCATGAGATGACCCCTTGGCCGACAAGGACCGTCCTTCACACACATCATCTATGTAATATAACCCTCCTCTTTTAGTACCACGCCCAATTATCTTCCCGTTTCCAAGATCTTGAAGAAAACAAAAGGTCGAATAGATTAATACTACACAATTTAATTGTGCAGTCACTTGTGATACGGACAAAAGATTATTAGAAAGATAAGGAATCAACAGAGTATGTTCTAAAGTCAAATAAAAATTCATATCAACTCTCCCAGCTCAAATAACCCGACACGGAACACCATTGTTATTATACGCCTTTGATCATTCAGGTGCACATGCATCTTTCAAGATAGATGCTTCAAATGTCATGTGATTAGTGGCAACGGAGTCAAGTACCCAACCATGATCTTTTTCAAAATTAGTAGTAAGTAAAGCGACATCAACCTTACTTGATTTCTGAAAAAGGTTCGGATCAACTAAAGAATGAGATTTAACAACAGAAGAATGAGTATCGGTTGTTGTCGTCACCATCAAAGGACATATATCTGCCCTATTTCTATCCATTTTCATTTTAGCACTATAGGTGTCCCACCAATCGGGATACCCAATTTTCATGAAATATCTCTCCACAAAGTGTGAATTGCTTCCACAGTAAACACAATGTCTAATGGTGGACATTATCACGATTAAAGAAGAGATTATATGAGGTATGAATACAAGTCACAAGAAGCTTGAGAAAACTTTGCAAATGAAACTGATTGTGTACACAACTGTTTATGGGGGGAGAAAAACAAACCGGCTAGATACTAGATAGCAGCTAAAAATTATATGAGTAATCGAATATGAGGAATAAGTCCTATAAGGATAAAAACGGTAAGAGTTCAAATTCAAATCAAGTTTTCTCTCTTGCACAGAGAAATTAAGTTCGACAAATCAACCAAATATATGAAAACAAACTTAACAGGGGTTTGCTTATAAGAAAAACAAACTCAATTAGCTAAAATAAAAAAGATCTTGATCAAAGATGATAACTATTTGTAAGAAACAAAAAACAGCAGTACAACTTACTTAGTCCAAGATAAATGGATTAACAAGGTTAAGTAGGATTTAAAAAAGGACAATCATAAACTCAACATAAAAAGTTTATCATAAAATCGGTAGTACAACTTACTTGTTTCAATAAGTGTATAAAGAAAGACAAGAAACTTAAGTCAGCGGAAGACGGATCAATCGAAGTAACGAAGCACTCACTATTACTAAGAAGCACTCAACTCATCATGGAGCTATGATACCATGTTAAACTTAAGGTTCAACTCAAACTTAATTGTTGTAATATTTCATTGTATCTTCATCTCCAAAATATGAGGTATATATAGTCAACAAAGTAAAGAGAAGAATTAAATTACAAAATAATTGAGTGGAGTAATTGAGTGTAATTGAGTGGAGTAGGTAAGTGGAGTAGGTATAAGTGGAGTAGGTATAAGTGGAGTAGGAGTACTTAAGTGTAATTGAGTGGAGTAGGTGTAAGTGGAGTAGGAGTAACTGGATATTCAACAGAATTCCCCTGTTCTACGTGTTGGCATGCCGGCCATCCAGCAACTACATGCCAGGACATCACCTTCACCACAGATGGCACATAGTAGTGCAACAACGGATGTAATCTTTGTAGTTCTGCTATGTATATTTTACAAACTCTGGTAGGGATTCTTGACACAAGAAGATAATGAGTTTATGTTTTGGAGAGCCTAATTGGTATAGACTTGATTAAGAATCCTAGATATAAACTTCTGGACTTGGTCCACGAGATGTGCACCTGAGATTGAAAAGCTGATCGACTCAATCTTTAGATCTTGTGGGGGGCCAAAAACTCCAGATGAAAGTCTGGAATTTCACCGTGCGCACTGATTCTTCTTTGATCTTTAATCTGCACTGAGTTATTGGTGAATTATGTGAATTATACATCTTACCCCTTATTAATCGCATCTTTAATAACTGTACTCTGATAATTTTTGATTCTTGTGTGAAAGCTGAAACAACATTTCCTTTTAAGATAATAATACTTATACTTATAGCTGTTAAGTCTTTTATCTCAAAAAGGAATTCCCTAGAAACTTACTCTACCCTTTGCTAGAATTATCTTCATTGTTTATCTCAAAGTGACATTCCTCCTTCCCTTGCAAAGATTTCCGAGTTATTTGGGTGGATAAAATGTGTAAAAGCATTTAGATAAAATGGAATGAACACGAAGAAGGAACGCTGCTATGAGATAGACTAGGCGCCTGTTTGAGCCCGTAAAGAGATTTATGAAGTTTGCAGACATGGTATGGATAGTCTAGATCAACATAACCCTGCGGTTGGCGCATGTAGACATCTTCTTCTAATTGACCATGCAGGAAAGCGTTCTCGACGTCAAGTTGTTTAAGCACCCACTGGTTCTGAACAGCTATGGAAATAACAAGTCGGATGGTACAAGGCTTAATGACAGGACTAAATGTCGCACCGTAGTCCAAACCCGCTTGTTGATCGTAGCCCTTAGCTACAAGACGAGCCTTGCGCTTGTCTATACTGCCATCAGCATGCTGCTTCACACGATAAACCCACTTTGATCCTACAACATTCATACCCTTTTCATACTTTACCAAGGAATAGGTGCCATTGCGGATTAAGGCGTTAATTTGAACATACATGGCTCCTTTCCACTTGGGATCCTTGAATGCTTTGCTGAAACATGTAGGCTCTATAAAGTCTTCATCTGGTAGCAGATTTTTTGACGTTGTGAGACATAGATTTTGAATAGGTTTGACAATTCCATCCATTGACCTTGTTACTATTAAGTGGGTTGCTGGTTGCTGCGGTATTGTTGAGGTGACCTGCTGTTGTACTGCTTTTGGTGCAAGTTGCTGAATTGACGTTGTAGGAATGGAGTCTAAGAAGGATGAAACATCTTCTGCAGTCAGTTGTTGCTTGGGCATTGTATCCCCTGACGTTGACATAGCTGAAGACGGATGTGTGATATCGTTGCTATGATTTGGTGATGCTTAAATAGCATCACTTTGTTACCACCATATCATCTACATAGATAATGAGCTGACCAAATCTTTGAGGAATGGTCGGAACATCAGGCATAATGTCACTTCTAACAAAAGGAGGAGATAACAACACACTAGTACTGGAAGGAGTGTTACCGTAATCGATCTGAGGATCGTTCCGCAGGAGAGACTGAAATAGGAAAGTATTTTATTCAAAACGAACATGCCTTAAAATGTAAATCCTGCCTGTTTCTCGATGTAGACACACATATACTTTGTGTGCATTACTGTAACCAATGAAGGTAAAGATCTTGGATATAGTTTTGTTGTATGGTACTGCCTAAGACACGGATAGTCTAGACAACCAAAAACACGAAGAAACTTGTAGTCCGGTTTCAGGTTAAATAAGAGCTCTAAAGGTGTTGAATTTACTGATACAGACTTAGGCAGCCTATTTATTAGATAGAAAGCAGTGGTGAATGCATCTGCCCAAAAAGGCCAGACCTGACTCGGTAACATGACGAATCCTTCGTTCAGCTAACCCATTTTGGGGGGATGTATGGGGACATGAAAAACGGTGTTGAATTCCAGAATCATTGAGATAAAAAGTAAATTTCTTGAATTATAACGCATTCTCTGACTGAAAAACCTTTATTTTATGGTTTGTCAAGTTTTCTACTTGTTTATGGAAGTTGATAAAGGTTTGCAGAGCATCATATCGTAACACAAGAGGAAACACCCATGTAAAATGTGAGAAGACATCCATTAACAGTAAATAATAACGATGACCAGACCTTGATATATTGGGAGAGACCCAAATATCGACACAACTAAACTCAAGGGTTTATCATAGACAGTGGTACTCGATGCAAACGGCAATTTCTTGCTCTTACTAAGATGGCAAGAGTGACAAAAGAAACATGACCCAACCGGTGATGCCACAATAAAATTTGATCTTCATTTGCATGAGACGACCCCTTGGCCGACATGGACCGTCCTTCACACACATCATCAATGTAATATAACCCTCCTCTTTTAGTACCACGCCCAATTATCTTCCCGTTTCCAAGATCTTGAAGAAAACAAAAGGTCGAATAGATTAATACTACACAATTTAATTGTGCAGTCACTTGTGATACGGACAAAATATTATTAGAAAGATAAGGAATCAACAGAGTATGTTCTAAAGTCAAATAAAAATTCATATCAACTCTCCCAGCTCAAATAACCGGACACGGAACACCATTGGTATTATACACCTTTGATCATTCAGGTGCACATGCATCTTTCAAGATAGATGCTTCAAATGTCATGTGATTAGTGGCACCGGAGTCAAGTACCCAACCATGATCTTTTTCAAAATTAGTAGTAAGTAAAGCGACATCAACCTTACTTGATTTCTGAAAAAGGTTAAATCAACTAAAGAATAAGAGTTAACAACGGAAGAATGAGTACCGGTTGTTGTCGTCACCATCAAAGGACATATATCTGCCCTATTTCTATCCATTTTCATTTTAGCACTATAGGTGTCCCACCAATCGGGATACCCAATTTTCATGAAATATCTCTCCACAAAGTGTGAATTGCTTCCACAGTAAACACAATGTCTAATGGTGGACATTATCACGATTAAAGAAGAGATTATATGAGGTATGAATACAAGTCACAAGAAGCTTGCGAAAACTTTGCAAATGAAACTGATTGTGTACACAACTGTTTATGGGGGGCGAAAAACAAACCGGCTAGATACTAGATAGCAGCTAAAAATTATATGAGTAATCGAATATGAGGAATAAGTCCTATAAGGATAAAAACGGTAAGAGTTCAAATTCAAATCAAGTTTTCTCTCTTGCACAGAGAAATTAAGTTCGACAAATCAACCAAATATATGAAAACAAACTTAACAGGGGTTTGCTTATAAGAAAAACAAACTCAATTAGCTAAAATAAAAAAGATCTTGATCAAAGATGATAACTATTTGTAAGAAACAAAAAACAGCAGTACAATTTACTTAGTCCAAGATAAATGGATTAACAAGGTTAAGTAGGATTTAAAAAAGGACAATCATAAACTCACCATAACAAGTTTATCATAAAATCGGTAGTACAACTTACTTGTTTCAATAAGTGTATAAAGAAAGACAATAAACTTAAGTCAGCGGAAGACGGATCAATCGAAGTAACGAAGCACTCACTATTACTAAGAAGCACTCAACTCATCATGGAGCTCTGATACCATGTTAAACTTAAGGTTCAACTCAAACTTAATTGTTGTAATATTTCATTGTATCTTCATCTCCAAAATATGAGGTATATATAGTCAACTAAGTAAAGAGAAGAATTAAATTACAAAATAATTGAGTGGAGTAATTGAGTGTAATTGAATGGAGTAGGTAAGTGGAGTAGGTATGTGGAGTAGGTATAAGTGGAGTAGGAGTACTTAAGTGTAATTGAGTGGAGTAGGTAAGTGGAGTAGGTGTAAGTGGAGTAGGAGTAACTGGAGATTGAACAGAATTCCCCTGTTCTACGTGTTGGCATGCCGGCCATCCAGCAATTACATGCCAGGACATCACCTTCACCACATATGTCACATAGTAGTGCAACAACGGATGTAATCTTCGTAGTTCTGCTATGTATATTTTACAAACTCTGGTAGGGATTCTTGACACAAGAAGATAATGAGTTTCTGTTTTGGAGAGCCTAATTGGTATAGACTTGATTAAGAATCCTAGATATAAACTTCTGGACTTGGTCCATGAGATGTGCACCTGAGATTGAAAAGCTGATTGACTCAATCTTTAGATCTTGTGGGGGGCCAAAAACTCCAGATGAAAGTCTGGAATTTCACCGTGCGCACTTATTCTTCTTTGATCTTTAATCTGCACTGAGTTATTGGTGAATTATGTGAATTATACATCTTACCCCTTATTAATCGCATCTTTAATAACTGTACTCTGATAATTTTTGATTCTTGTGTGAAAGCTGAAACAACATTTCCTTTTAAGATAATAATACTTATACTTATAGATGTTAAGTCTTTTATCTCAAAAAGGAATTCCCTAGAAACTTACTCTACCCTTTGCTAGAATTATCTTCATTGTTTATCTCAAAGTGACATTCCTCCTTCCCTTGCAAAGATTTCCGAGTTATTTGGGTGGATAAAATGTGTGCAAGCATTTAGATAAAATGGAATGAACACGAAGAAGGAACGCTGCTATGAGATAGACTAGGCGCCTGTTTGAGCCCGTAAAGAGATTTATGAAGTTTGCAGACATGGTATGGATAGTCTAGATCAACATAACCCTGCGGTTGGCGCATGTAGACATCTTCTTCTAATTGACCATGCAGGAAAGCATTCTCGACGTCAAGCTGTTTAAGCACCCACTGGTTCTGAACAGCTATGGAAATAACAAGTCGGATGGTACAAGGCTTAATGACAGGACTAAATGTCTCACCGTAGTCCAAACCCGCTTGTTGATCGTAGCCCTTAGCTATAATACGAGCCTTGATCTTGTCTATACTGCCATCAGCATGCTGCTTCACACGATAAACCCATTTTGATCCTACAACATTCATACCCTTTTCATACTTTACCAAGGAATAGGTGCCATTGCGGATTAAGGCGTTAATTTGAACATACATGGCTCCTTTACACTTGGGATCCTTGAATGCTTTGCTGAAACATGTAGGCTCCATAAAGTCTTCATCTGGTAGCAGATGTTTTGACGTTGTGAGACATAGATTTTGAATGGGTTTGACAATTCCATCCATTGACCTTGTTACTATTAAGTGGGTTGCTGGTTGGTGCGGTATTGTTGAGGTGACCTGCTGTTGTACTGCTGTTGGTGAAAGCTGCTGAATTGACATTGTAGGAATGGAGTCTGAGAAGGCCGAAACATCTGCTGCAGTCAGTTGTTGCTGGGGCATTGTATCCCCTGACGTAGACATAGCTGGAGACGGCTTTGTGATATCGTTGCTATGATTTGGTGATGATTAAATAACATCACTTTGCACATCCAAATGCTGAGGAGTGGTCGGAATAGCAGGCATAATGTCACTTCTAACAAAAGGAGGAGATAACAACACACTAGTACTGGAAGGAGTGTTACCGTAATCGATCTGAGGATCGTTCCGCAGGAGAGACTGAAATAGGAAAGTATTTTCTTCAAAACGAACATGCCTTGAAATGTAAATCCTGCCTGTTTCTCGATGTAGACACACATATCCTTTGTGTGCATTACTGTAACCAATTAAGGTACACGGTAAAGACCTTGGATCTAGTTTTGTTGTATGGTACTGCCAAAGACACGGATAGTCAAGACAACCAAAAACACGAAGAAACTTGTAGTCCGGTTTCAGGTTAAATAAGAGCTCTAAAGGTGTTGAATTTACTGATACAGACTTAGGAAGCCTATTTATTAGATATCAAGCAGTGGTGAATGCATCTGCCCAAAAACTCTTTGGCATATGCGCATGAAATAACAAGGCCAGACCTGATTTGGTAACATGATGAATCCTTCGTTCCGCTAACCCATTTTGGGGGGATGTATGGGGACATGAAAAATAGTGTTGAATTCCAGAATCATTGAGATAAAAAGTAAATTTCTTGAATTATAACGCATTGTCTGACTGAAAAACCTTTATTTTATGGTCTGTCAAGTTTTCTACTTGTTTATGGAAGTTGATAAAGGTTTGCAGAGCATCAGATCGTAACACAAGAGGAAACACCCATGTAAAATGTGAGAAGACATCCATTAACAGTAAATAATAACGATGACCAGACCTTGATATATTGGGAGAGACCCAAATATCTGACACAACTAAACTCAAGGGTTTATCATAGACAGTGGTACTCGATGCAAACGGAAATTTCTTGCTCTTACTAAGATGGCGAGAGTGACAAAAGTCAAACTGCTTATTGGAAACAGAAATAGAATTCTTAAGACAAATTTAAGACATTGTTTTTAACATGGGATGTCCTAGTCTTTGGTGCCACAATGGGAAATAAGATGATACATGTGCTCGGGGTTTCACTGCGTTTTCCAGCTTGTTGAGTCCCTCAAACACGTATAACCCATTCTTATTCATCCCTCGTAGCAGAACGATCCCCGTATGCTTGTCCTTCACAGAAAAATGGGAATTGTGAAACTCAAAGAACACATTGTTATCTTTACAGAATTGGTATACGAACAACAAATTAGTTTTAGTATCAGGGACATGATATATGTTGTTTAACAAAAAACTTCTTGAGTTATGAGTGAAAACACCTTTACCAACATGAGCAATTTTGAGAGTATTACCATTGCCAACATGCACAACCTCAGTGTCGTCGTATTCATGAGGTATGGTAAGGTTTCGCATATCTGACGTCAAATGATGAGTTGCGCCAGTATCGGTTACCCAAGTATTTCCCTCAGCACCATTTGGAAGAGAAATATAGGTAGCGGGAGGTTTTGACTGCTTGTTAGATATCTTGTAATGAAACCAAAAAACGTCACCCAAGTGACCTTTCTTCTTGCAAATCTGACATTTTTTAGGACTAGTATTGCTTTGCTGAGTAGGATGATATTGTCTCTGGATTTAAGTTTTTGGTTGCTGGTAAGTTCCCCGATGTTGGATGGAATTTCTTGGCGCACCTCTACTGCCAGATGCACTCGAAACAGCTACGTTGGCAATCGGTTGTTGCAGTTCATCATGTTGGCGTGCGATTCTCATGTCAAAGTTAAGAAGGTGCGAATAGAACAGATCCATGGTCATATCTTCCATCGTGCTCAGGGTGGAAACGATTGAATCATACGCCTGGTTCAAGCCATTACTAGTGGATTGATTTTTCTCATCATCAGTAACTGTATAGCCTGAAGCTGCAAGTTGGGCAAACAAATCTTTTGCCTCATTTAAAAAGACTCGTTTTGTTACCTTTGCTCATGTTTTGGAGCTGCTTCTTAAGATTCATCTGGTGAAATTTCTTCCTTGGAGCATATTCTTCTTCAAGCCTATCCCATACAGCCTTAAAAGTATCAAGATCTCATACCACACCTAGGCATTCTAGAGTAAGAGTGGAGATCAACCAACCCACTAAAAGCGAGTCTTGCTCTTCATAGGCTATGAAATCAGGGTTCACAGCATCAGAGTTCGGTAGTGTTCTGGTAGGGATAGGTTTGGTACCATCTATGAAGCCAGTTAATCCATGGCCCTTGAGAATGGGTTTAAACTGTGTCTTCCACAGCGGATAATTCGTTTCTATTAATTTTAGAGTAACAAGATGATGGATTTGAACACTGCGGAGTTGATTTGTTGTAGCCATCTCTTTGATTTTGCTTTTTTTTTTTTTAGGTATTTGAAGCGTAGCTTGGATCAAGGCTGATACCAAGTTAGACGATATTTTTGGTGAATGACTTCCAAAGTTTTGGTTGTGGAGTCGAGTTTATATTTATATATGAAAAGAGATACAAGATGGTTGCTATTCGATAGCTAACAGATGCTACATTGACGCTAACAATAAGACCAAAGACTCTTCCTATAAAATCGTTCCTGTTGGTTATGTTTACTGATGTTGTAGCGAGTCTTTAGCTTCTGAGGTGGTAGCCTTAACAAACCCCAACATCATATCTTCTCAATCTTTAAGTTAATTTAGATTCAGTTTAGAAATTCTTCCATTTTGTTTCCAAATCGATATCAATTTTTTTTTAAAGATCTGATCTTTTAAATCAACCCCAACATCATATCTTCTCAACCTCACAACTGAAATAATAACAGATGATTAATGCATAGAAGAACCATAAGGCCAAAATGCAATATAGGGATTCAAAGAGGGACGATAATCTTCACGTATCTTCTTCCCTAATAATACAGGTAAACTATAAAGACATGATTAAGAAAGTTTCAACGGTCGACGGGAAAGTTAGGATCTATAGAGCTTTTGCCGGTGTAAACAAGAAAGATAAAAACAAGGAAGTTCTCGTTTATATGATGATGCCTATGAATATGAATACACGTCAATCTACGCCTGTACCAGCCACGTAAGATCAGCTGTCAATCATAAGTTATTGAGCGGTTCATGTAGCACGATTGCAAATTCAAAGCTAGAAGGGTCCACTAACACGAAGCTAAAGCCCGGGAACCATATGATAAGCAAAACCAATTTTAAAATACACTTAAACTGAACCATTTTTAAACACACTAATTGTGTACACATGAAATAAATTTTTTTCTCAATGGGCATCATTGGAATGGGCTACATATATATACTAAACTACACAAAATGCCACTATTACTTCTGTGTTTTATCGTGGTAGTGCCGAACACCTAGCTCGTTGCTGCATTGGAAATGAGACATTGAGTTGTAGGGGTCATAACCCATCGGACATACTGCATGTAGTAACCGAAATCTCCATACAATACATGTCCGATGTAAAGGAGGTGTAAGCAAAATCTGTATACATAGACAATGAAATCATTTTAGGGTCTCAGACTTCTCTACGCTCCTTCCTTGAAAACCGTAAGAGACGGTTTGTACGCCGCCTTTTTTTTCTCCTTCTTAGATCTGAACTTAAATGAAGGGGATTTCAGGTTTTGCAATTTGTATTTCAACATTTCTTGAGTTACTCCTCCAGATTTGCTGAAAAAGAAGCTCAATATCAGTTTATGGATCTTTCTCATAGATGTGAAAATGGGTTTGTACAGGAAGTCTGGTGGAATCGGAAGAACCAAATATCCTTTCAATTCATACATGCAGCATGATGATTTCTCCTCTGAAAACAATTCTATTTCAGCACTTGGTACTTCTACACATTGATCTCCATCGGATTCAAGAAGAAAAAAATAGCAGACGGATTCTATCTGAAGTTGAACATTTGTGTTCGTTGTCTGCTACTCCAAAAGTTCATACAAAGATTTTGTAAAATCTTACATCAAATCAGTCAGGATGATTTTATAACTTGTTTACCTCAAAAATAAGGGGAACAAAATAGTTCGAATTTCAAGCCTGAGGAGATTCAAGTTTGGGTTTCAGAGGGTATTCTCCGGTTAATTTCAAAAGCCAAATAGACGAAGTTCCCTTGATTAATCTGAAGGACCAAAGATGCAGTTTTGATGAGGTATATTGAAATAGCACTACAACTCTAAATACAATTATTTATTTCGGTCTCATCCTAAATAATACAAGTGTTGATTAACATGATAACATCTTTCGGTTGAATCTAACAGTTTGTTAAAAACAAAATGATTAGTCGGCTTCCAATCAGACTACTCATCACTTTGAATTGCTAGATTTGAGTTCTTGGATTACCTTAAACATAGGATCTTTGTAGATTTTGAATTATGAAGTGACTTAATACATGCTAGGATTTATATAAAGCCGATTCATAACTTTCCTTTATAGTTGGTATTACAAATTTACAACCATTTAGAAGTGGTTGGCGAAGTGAACTAATCATTAAAGTCTAACCATATTTTTGGTACCTGTTGAGCATTAGTTGGTTGTTGTCTTGGAGAATCGGCTTAAGTTATCTGAATTTCATTTTTGTGATGCCTTTGGATTCATATATTTTTCATCACAGTTAATACAACTTTGTTACATCTGCTGGATTAAATTGATGCTGGTTCTATGGAAGAAGATAGAGAACCCTCTTGGAAACCAAATTTAAAGTTAGAGGAGAATCAAGTTTGGCTTTCAGAGGGTGTCCTTTGGTTAATTTCGAGAGTGAAATAGAAGTTGATTAATGTAAACATTAAACACCAAACCTGCAGTTTGAGGTATATCGAGATAGCAGTTCAGCAACTATACATCTTTTTCAATTTCATTATGTTACCCAGTGTTTGTTAACATCTTTTATGTGCTTGCATATTGTGTTTTTGTCATTGGCAGGTCACACCAACAGATTTGAATTGCAAGATCCAGTTCTGGGCTTACCTAAAGTAGTCTTCATAGTTAACTAATACACATCATTTCAGTTTAATTGGCTTCAGCACAGGTTCTAGCTTGTTAAAAATTTATGTACTTCATGGAGGCGAAGTTGAGAAATGCTGGAAATGCTCAGTTTGGAGAAGATGTTCACTTCCCCCATGAAGGCAGTTCGCGTGTCCTGCTCGTGCTTCTTCATTATTTTCCGGAGTTCCTTTGTAATTATCATTTCAGTTTCTCCAATTTCATTCCGTCGAGCTGCTTCTTAGTGCATTTCCTTGCAACATAAGGCTACCTAATCCTTTCACCCAAAGCTTGAAGATTGATTTGTTAGCTAAATTAAGCCAAATCACCATGCATTTTCTGATGTTGATGTTGTTGTTTTTGTTGCATTGAGTTTTTGTCACTAACTGTGATGCTCCAGATTGATGAGCAGTGCTCATAATTTGAAACTCAACCAGCTATCCTTTTGTCTGATAAGGAAACCCAGTGACTTTCCAGCCAGTCAACGATGAGCAAGATAACCATATCTCTTTCATTTCAACTGCATATGGCACACGGTAATAAATGGTTGAAAATTACTCTCACACCTATAGTAAATTTTCTCACACCCATAGTAAAATATGTATATAAAACCTGGCTTGATTGGGGTATACCCAGATTAATTGGGGTATACCAAATAAGACGAAATAGGGTTATTTTGAAGTAAAGTCAAGCCACCCCTTAACCCAAATTTTTCTAAATGGCTAATATGCCCTTGGTTAATTAACACTAAAAATTCTGATTAGCTTAACTAATTGAGTTTAGATTAAAATTTTGAAAATAAGAATTCAGTAGATTAAACCCTTAATCATTCTTATGAGTTCGATTTCGATAAAAAAAATTGTCTTTGAAAATGCGTAACGCCGGCAAGGTCTAGGTTTGAACAAAATGCCGGCTGTTATATGGACGGTAGTGTCTACTTTGAATAACCTGCCGACCTTGTGCTTGCCGGCATGTTCTCAGTTGAAGAACACGCCGACTATATTGGAGAAGAGTTTTACGGTCGGCATGAAAGTAGTTACTAAAATTCCGGCGGTTATACCGTCGGCAAGTAAATATCTTTTATAAATGCAGGCTGACATGTAGCCGGCATGTTAATTATTTATCACCTTGCCGACGTGTACTTATACAAAACAGAACAAAGAAAATATGGATGATGTAATTCACTTTATTCATGCAATTTTGGTTACTACATTGATTGAAACATAAAAACGAATGCACTTAGCATGTGCATCAAGTCTTTAAACCCCTAGGCGACCCTAGTGGACGAGTTATAGTCTCGTGAGGGCTTACATAGAGGTATACCCACAAAACCTACACTAAAACTTCTAAAACCATCAATCTTCCTCCGACGAAGACGATACCAAGTAGTCCGGGTTATCCAACGGTATTCTATCGGCCAAGAAGTGATAGATTGCATCGAATGCGAATGCTTCCCCCTTTACTTCCAAGTAGCGCGCTTTCACGGCTTCGTGCTACAAAAACAAGCTTACATTTGTTAGTGGTGTTTCGTTGGAAGATAAAACAACATGGGTTACGTAAAAAAAACCACAAAATTACTTACAAATTCTGCAACGGACAAGGTGAAGGGGCGAGCGTTAAAAATCCGAGGTTGGAGGGCTAAATAAACAAGTATCGCATTTTCGATTACTAGGTGCCTAGCGTGGACTTGTTCAATACTTCTTGCATTAGGATTCCCATACTCGCTGCTAAATTTGTTGTGTACCCTAGCCCAAAAGGTTTTGGAATCTTCCCTTTGGGAGGATTGACGTCTAAGTCGATCTTCCACGTACCAAGCCTTGGTGATTGCAAAATCTTCATTTGAATCAAATGATGCCATTGTTAGATGGAGTGTATGATGGTATGAGCTTTGGAGAGTATATGGAACTATTTGTATGTTGTTTTGTAGAGAGAAATAGTGTATTTATAGGATGGTGGAAAAATTTGGCCGTTATAGTGCCCAAGTACAAGTCAATCAATGAAATTGTACTTGCACAAAATTTGAATTTTAAATTCGCCGGCGAGGTTTGTTTTCTCCAAGATGTCGGTCGTGTAAAATTGTAGGCATCAGGAGAAGGTTTTTTCTCACAAACGCGCCGGAACCGTATTGGTTCACTACACTGTCGGCTAGGTTCCAGCCTAAAGTGTCTCAAATGTGTTAACGTGCCGGTTGTATATGTTTTAGGCATCAGAAGAATTGTGTTTTTGCAACAAAACCGCCGGAACTATATTTGGTCAATACATTTCCGGCCATAAATAAGCCGGAAGGTTATTATTTTTATACAACGCCGGCCTTGGTAACTACAGAATTTTTTTGTCGGGACGGCAGATCTGACGATTCAACCTGGCCTACAACTGAAGTACAGCCGGCATTTTAGTTTTGCGGAAGCATCCGGATTATGCATTAAAACTTTACAAAGCAAAACAAACCATTCATTCAACAACTATAAATCCAACACTTTTTGTCCAAAATGAAAACACGACCCATAAACCTTCAAAAAACATTTGTCCACACCATTAACTTAAACATTTGTCCACCATAACATAAAGAAATGAACTACGAAAGCATTCATTGACTACGACCACGTCCACGACAACCACGGCCCCGTTTTGGAGAATTATCTTAACCACCACGACCACTGCTGCTACCCTCACCACCACGAGTCCTCTTTTTATCAGCCTTCATCTTGGCTTGTGCTTCTCTCCTAGCTTTTTTTCCAGCCTTTAATTGAGCCTCAAGTTGCTTGAACATTTCATTGGCATCCTCATTGCCAACAGTGTTAACATAGTCAATGTGCTTGCTTTTCTCTTCAATCGACAAAGGCTCTCCTTTTTCTCGCGCATAACAACACCTTCGCAAAGGTCTTCAAATGCTCCTTCTATTTTCAATTAAACAACAAACAATGAATAGAATGATTCGGTAATGCAATCAATCTTAAAATAGTAAGAGCAACTCTAAATATACTTACAAAGAACTTAAGAAATGTTGATGGGTCTTTTGCTTCCAACTTCTTCTTTAGAGCCAGTTCTTCAGTAGTCATTTTCCTAATCACAGTAGGACGAGCCCATTCCAAGTACCACGCCATGTATTTATGAGTAGCTTCATGACCGTTGGTCACCTCGTCCAAAAGACTCACATCGATGTTACGGCCACGTCTATTGTCCCAATGTTCTTGAGCCTGCGGTGGAGCGTAAGAGACGTTAATTGTTTTTTGGGACGTCGTGCACTCATCCCGGTTCACAGTAACAAACGGCTTATCTTCATCGAAATGAGGTTCTTCCTGGACGTAACCCAATTGTCGCATAATTCTATGTGGGTCGTACATTGAATATCCTTCAAACACATTCATCAAGGGTCCATAGTATAATGCAACAACTTAATTTCTAGGATGGATTAAACCTTGATTTCTAGCATTCCGATACGGTTCAAAAATCACCTCCTCATGATCAATTGTCGATGGCAATTCGGAGTTTGAAAGTGTTGCGGCATATCCTTCTCCTGAGTACCCTTAAAACTGTACCATTGCGCTCTTATCCTATTAACCGCAACACTCTCATCCACTTTGATGTAGGACCTGTCTTTGAACAAGGAAGGGAAGTGCTCATATATCCAAACCTATGCAAAAAAAAAAGTTAAGTAAGAGCCTTATCTTACGAGAATATTCGGTAATATAAATGTTTTAGATCAAAAATTACCTAGAAGAGACATGTGTTTCCGTTAACTTGCTTAGTGAGTGCCCAATAACATTTTGTCAACTCATTGTTCAAGAAGGAGACCACCGCAGTACCCCAAGAATACTCACGCATCTTATTTAAGGGATCCAATAGTTGCAAGTAACCGGCCTCCACTTGGTTTAGGAGAATCGGGGAAGATACATTTGCCCGGGACGTATAGCAAATAACCGGCTGAGCAGACATTGATTCGCACCGGGTTCACCATTCCTTCCCTATCAAGGATTGACTGTGTATCCCATAATGTGTCCCTCAACCTCTTCATATTAAACTTCTTGGTTAGACGACCATCCTTCATGTCAAGAACAGCCTCCGTCTGAACCTGATTCCAACCGAACACTTTCTTGATCAAATCGTAAATCTTCTCGACAGATATCGAATTATCCATCCCCTCACAGACTGCTTTTCCCTCAACCTCGAGGCCTAGAATTTGTTTAGCATCATCGGGAGTTATTTCCATCTCACCGAACGGGAATAACATGGTATCAGCCTCTCCGTAGAACCTTTCATAGAATGAAGAGACGGTAACTTTATCAAGATTAATATTCGAACTCTCAATCGCAGGCATCAACCCGGAGTTCCTCACAATCACTTTCACATCCTCACATTCCTTGTCAAGATCCCAAGTATGAGCCACTAAACACGAAGCTTGGCGCCTCATGAGACAGATGGCATTCTTGTGATCCTAAATACCAAAAAAAATAAAAAATAAAAAGATATACAAACACTTGACGCAAATTTAATTAAGATAGTTACACACTTGAATAAAGAACAAAGACAGATTAAGATTACTTACGATAGTATTATGGATCGTACATGCCCATGAGTCTTTGTATCCAAAAAGAACATTGCCACCATCTCTTGGGGTCCCCCTTGGGTCCTCATCTTTTTTCAGTGTAACCATGAAGTATTCGGAAGGCATGTGAGAATTCTGTGGTTTAGTGATCACCCTCATCTTCGCTCCGGTTGAAGTTGACCCTGAAGCTTCGGTGGGTTCAACAACTTGTTCTCCATCTCCTTCTTATTCTTCTTCTTGTTCCTCTCCCTCTTCAACAATTTCCTCTTCGACGGTTTTCTTACCTTTATCTCTATTACCATCATCATCATCATTAACTCTTCCAACCGGTGGCATGTCTTGATCACCATAATCATCATCATCATCATTGTTGCCTCCTCCAGCAGCCGGAATTCTTTCATCAACATCATCATCATCACCTCTTCTACCAGATGGAATTGATTGGTCTTCATCTGGAGTGTCGTCTAAATCACTGGGTTTAGATGGTGGTTCTGGATTATTGATTATAATGATCTTTTTCGTTCCAGGCTCAACATATGCCCCTCGATGTTTTGAAGACAAGATTTTATCACCAACACGAGGAGGGTTTGAAGGAGGACTACTAAGAGCTGCTTTCTTCTTTGCCGTTCGCAATCTGAACAAGAATAATTCAGAGAAAAAAAAATCAAAGGCCGGCAGTGTCTACAAAAACAACTTATCCGGCGGACACATAGCCGGAATGGTCGACCAAAATATGCTTACCGGCTAAGACATACTCGGCAGGGTGTCATCAAAATAGCCTTCCGGCCAACAAACAAATTTACACAGTAAATACAAGGAATTTTCAATAAACAGGTCGGCAAGGTCCATTAACCATACATTGCCGGCCTTCAAAGCGCCGGCATGGTTTTAAAAACTACCCTTCCGGGACAAAATATTCTAGGCATCATGAGACATTCAAAGAAAAATAGCCGGCATGTTGAAAAACGAATAAGATTCCGTCTTCCTTAAAACTAAAATAACGCCGGCACGTATTTAGTTGAATAACCTGCCGGCGCTGCTAGTAGCAGTTAAGAAACTACCTAGCCGGCAGGTTCTTCAAGATTATACCATTCTGGCCAAACCCTAACTATGAAATCCCGGAAAGGTCGATAAAAATAACCCTGCCGGCGTCGCAACTGCAAATTCACAAATTCGAATTTTCCGACCTAATTTGACATGCAAATATGAAATCGAAGTACTAGAGTGAGTTTAAACAAGCCCTTACTTTCTTAAGCGCACCATTTCGCGTGTTTCAGCGGGTTCAATCTCTTCTTCTTCAACCGTTTTTTGCTTCACTTTTTTTTGAACCAAACTTGCAATTCCAGGGTTGTATTGATTGGGTTTGCGATTAGTTTCTTTCATACGAGTTTCCTTGTTCCGTGGTGGATCCATTGATGAAGATTAATCGGAGTTTTTGAATCGACGATGTTAACGAATTGTCGGCCCAGCGTTTTGGTGGTGGTGGGGTGATGGAGCCGGTAGGGTTGTGGATGGAGGAGAAGAAGAAAAGAAGATGAAATGAAATTAAAACTGATTTAGAGTAATAGGTTTTTAAAGGGTAAGGGTATTTTTGTAACTTACCCATTAGGCCTCCCCCTAAAACCCACAAAAAATGTCCCTTTAAAATTGGATATACCCCAATTAATCTGGGTATACCCCAATC